>QRFJ01002849.1:0-194471 GCA_006176705.1 Cocos nucifera | reverse complement strand
CTGTAGACTAGGGTCACATTAACAAGAATAGGATAAATAGATTTACTCAAGATAGAGAATCTTTGAAGTTGACGATTGGTGAATCACTTCCGACTGTGAGTCCTGTCTTCTTGGAAAAATGACCAATGTGAACCTTTCACTAGAAAAAGGTGAGAGAGCTACTGAGCTCTAGGTCTAGTACATACTGATGTATATAGGAATCAATGAGGCATAAAATTCCCAGAGGTGGATATGTTCTACTCTTCACATTTCCCATGATTAATCTATTCACATATATGGTAAGTCCTGATCTAGTGAAACATAAGTTTTGATTCAATTTGAAATATTCAAAAGATCTAAAGTGAAGTAGAAAAATAACTGAAAAAGAGTAAATTAAAACTCCTTTGATCGATGAGAAGGTGATATCTCATCGAGTGAGTTTCTTGACATAAAGTCTAGGAGAGAATGAATTTCTCAACAGTGGACTCCTCTGGCACACCACAGCATAATGGTGTGTTCAAAAAGGAGAAATCAAATCTTGTTAGACATGGTTCGATCCATGATGGAGTTTTCTAGTTTGCCTATTTTTAATTTTGGGGTTATGCTCTTGAGACTTGCATGTTATATATTGAATAATATGTACCTAAGTAAATCTTATCGTAAAGAACTTCATTATGATATATGGACTAGGCCATAGGTTCTAACTTTCCCACCTATGATTGAGGTTGTTCCGACCTATGTTAAACATTTGCCATACAGATTTAAGCTTGGACCCCGATCTGATAAATGCATGTTTGAGGATCCCAATGAAAGTAAGGGTTTTCTATTTCTGGCCAATACTAATGAACACAAAGATGTTTCATCAGCCTTAAGGCAACCTTTTTGGAAAACTAAGTTCCTTGGTGAAGAAACTTGTTGCCTTCTAGATTGAAGCTGATGAAGTTCAACAGTAGAAAAATCGATATCTATAGTGACTTGAATCGAATTTGATAGATCAGATCTAGAGCCTAGTGTAACGCACCAATTAAGATGGATTTGATAGAATGTACACAATCATTCAGATAGATTACTATATTTTCTTGGTCCAGAGTGGTGATCCTATCAAATCTACAATAAGAATAATGAGGGATCCGTCACCCTATATGGATGCTATCAGCAGGATTTGATTTCCAGAAATGGCTTGAGGTCATAAAATTTGAAAATGGAGTCCATGAAGGTCATAATGTGTGGACATTGGTTGACCCACTCGAAGGCGGTTTAAACCATTGGGTATAAATGGGTCTTCAAAAGAAAAAGAAGGTGCAGACAGAAAGGTGGAGACCTAATAAGCCCGTCTGGTTGCTTAAGGGATATCGTCAACATTATGATATTGACTATGATGAGGATTTTTCTCTTTGGCATGCTCAAATTAAATTTGATTATTATTGTGCAATTGCTGTCCATTCTCTGACTATGAAGATCTGGCAAATGGATTGAAACAAATTTCTTGATGAAGAGTTGAACTGAAAGGTGTAATGATACAACCCTGAGGGGTTTCACATTCATAGATGGAGTCCAAAGTGTGCAAGCTTCAGAGGATCATTTATAGACTGAAGCAGGCATACTCAGAGTTTGGAAGCATGCATTTTGGATAAAGTGATCAAACATAATGATTTCGTTAAGAACGGAGAAGAAACAATTGCATTTCATAGAGCAATGGTTCCACAGTAGTATTTCCTTGTCTTGTATGTGGTGACATTCTCTAATCGAGAATGACATCCCCACACTATAGAGAATAAAGTCTGATTGTCATCATAATATCCTCTATGAAGAACTTGGGTGAAGCACCCGTATACTCTAGGAATGAGATTTATAGGGATAGATTCTAAAAGGATGCCTTGGATTATTCCTAATCCCAATATATAGATAGCTTTGTATTGAAAGAAGGTTCAGCAGTGGAGAAATTTTAAAAAAGGGTTATCTTTCGATAGGCACTGAAATTTCTCTCTCTAAGAAGGTTGTTCGACAACTCTTGAAGAGAGAGAGATATGAAGTAGAGTCCCATATGGCTTTGATAGTGAAATCTATTCATATACGTCATGTATGTATGAGATTAGACATGGTACTCACTAGGAGTAGTGAGTAGATACCAGTTTGACCCTGAAGAAAATAATTGGAAAGTGGTTTAAACCATCCTTAAGTATTTGAGAAATATTAAGGATCAATGGTTAGTTTATGGGAAGTCCAGTGGATCATGAAACTTATGGGTTTAAAACTCCAGCCTTTCAATCTGAACCCATGATGACGTAGAAGCATATTAGGATATATTTTTACTTTAAATGATGGAGCTATCTACTGAAAGAGTTCTAAGCAGCATACTGTGGCAGACTCTATTTGCAAAGTAGAGTACATCGCAGCATCAAATATCGCATAGGAAGCTGTGTGTTCTGAGAAAGGTTTATCTATCGAGCTTGGAGTCGCCTCTTTCTTGATGGTTCCAGTCCTACTCTAACTATAACCAACACTAGCTTGTCCATTGCTCAAGCCGAAAGAACTGAAAGGCAGACACCAAACAAAAGCAAACACACATTTCTTACGCTGCTTCCATTTGGTTCGAAAGATTGAGGTGGGATAGACGCATGAACCGTCGACAATTCAGAAGCTCATGGAAAGGAGAACTTGGTCGACTCACTTCACTACAAAGCCCTGACGATAAAGGAGTTCGATAACCACAAGTTGGAAGATGGGATTATTAAGATACTAATGTTGACAAGTGGCTTTAGACAGTTGGAGTTTGTTGGAGAAATATATCCAAAGCCAATCATCAGTCTGTTTGATGGTTTGAAGCTATATTGTATCTAAATTGATTCATTAATAAATAAATATATTTTTTGATAAATTTTTCATCATAAAAAGTATTCAATCTTTATGAACTCTATTTATTATGATGAAGTTCTTAGGAACTATTTAGCTTCGATAAAGAGAGGATTTAATCGATTAGTCCTTAAATCTATTCACGACCAAATGAAGGCTATTAATTAGGATGATAGCGTCTATTCAGACATAGATCACTGTATGCCATATAGATTGGTTGTATTCTTAACTAAGAAGTGTGGAGACACTGGTATAGCAACAGATGGATTATGGGTACATCATCATTGAAGCATGACAAATCTAGAGCATTATGCTATCAGAATATCTCTGATGGGATATAGGTATAAGTATTGCCTTTAGACTTGAGATCACCCTCAGTGTGCCTTAACAAGCAACTCCACTATGCTTTAAGTACTAGAAACTAAATTTCTAAATTAAGTAATGAAACTTTAGGTATGTCAAGTACTAAGTAGAGTGTGACAAAAGAATTGACCACTCCAAGAGTTGGAAAGAAATTAATGTATCACGTATTATATATAGCAAAACCTGTGTCAGGATAATCCATCAAATAGAATTAGTATTTCAAAATATAATTGTGACAACTTGATCGAAGTTGACAGTGAAATTCTAAGGTGTTCTACAAGACATATTTTCAAGAAGGATGAATATATGAAAACTATATCTGCATGGTTCTAAAGGATGATTGCTTCTAACATATTGACCTATCCGACCATCGGTACCATTGCTAGATTGGTTACTCATTAGTATTAGAAATTTATTTCTATGCTTACCGACTTGGTTCAGAACTCTTATGAGATCACGATACAATTAAAGCTCATATTCTGATCGGGATGATTGATCAACGATTAAGAATCGTTCTAGGATAATACCTCTCAATAATGAAATAATGTTTTAATCTAACCAAGGTTGCTAAGAGGCGTCATTAGCAATTTACATTACTAAATATAGCTTAATGATTAAAGCAAAAGACCTAAGAAAGTCATAAAATTATAATTTAAGATTTGGTTTGGGCTTGATTGGATAAGTCCAATTGGCTTATTGGATAAGCTTATTGCAAGAGAATAATCCTAAGTTCAACTAGGACTTGGGTCACCCAATTTTCTAATGTGATAAGAAAAATTAAAGTAGAATAAATCTATTTAATTAAATTTTTAATGAATTAAAATCTAATTTAATTTTGTTGACTTGGTTTAGATTTAATTTGATTTGAGAAGAACCCATGTTTAGACCAAGTCATACATGGAAGTGCCTAGTGAGACTAGGAATTACTCCTTGCGCCACTTAGCCCTTGCCATAGGTAGATATCAGAGATATTATCTAATCTAGGATATTTTCTAGAAGTGTACATTATACTCATAGGATATAATAAAATATAAATACCATTTCTTTGTTGTCCATGCATTATTGTAACATTATTCATAATAGTATTACAATAATCTTCCTTTATAGATAAACGATAACCATCTTTGGCCAAAAGACACAAAGAGATTATATTCATCAGAAAGGAAGGACAATAATGACATTCATTTAAAGAAATCATATTAGTATTAAGAATAAGTTGAACTATTTTCATAGCTAGAACTGGAACAGACCTTCCATCTCCAAAATTCAAAAATCACTCATTATTCTCAAGTCTTCTACTAATTTGAAGTTCTTACAACATATTGCAAATATGGACTGGACTTTCAGTATCCAATACCCAAGTAGAAGTATCATAAATAAAGAAATTATAAGGTATTATCATATAAAATCCTTGATCAGCAACTACTTGCTTATCTCTCTTATTCAGCCTGTTGGGGTCATGGGAATCACGACACTGAGGATAATTCCTCTTCCAATGCTCCTGCTTCTTACAATAGAAGCACTCTGCCTGATCTAGGTTATTCTTGGACCTTATGTTTAAATTGGGCATAGAGGCTCCAGCATGAACCACTTCGTGCTACTGAACAATATTCAACTTTCGATACTTATTATCAAAGTTGGGTCCCATAAGTTAATCACTATCTAACAGTAAATGAAGCAACTATCATTTGAATTTAACTACATAAAGGAGAACTAAAAGCCTAATTAGTAAGTGATTCATTAAACCTAAAGATTTGGACTTTAATCAAAAGGTTTCTTCCACTATTTTATTCAAATTGATAGCCTCTACCTCCAATTCAAGGAATTACCCTAATTCCTTAGGTGCTAGAATCCACATAGACTGCACACAAGTCCAATAATGGTTGGTCAATCTATGTACATCTAAGGGTAGGTTTATAATCAATTATTTTTTAAAATAATTTCTAGTAATTAAATTTTGCTCCAAATATTTTTTCAGTAGGCTAGGGCCTCCACTAAAAGTTTCAGTTAGGTCCAACCATTAATATGATCATACTTGATCCATCTAACTAATGAATGATTAAATTTAACTATGGTTGGTCAACCTAACCATCATTTAGGGAGATACATCCAAAAAATCATATTATGAATGATAATTCCATTAGTGGATAAGCACCAGGCCTATGGGCCTCCAATGATTATCCAACTAATGGACCCATTATCATCTACTTAATGGGAGGCCATGATCTACTTGTCACCATAACTAATTTATTTTAAGGACCTAATAATTTTAGAGGATTTAATTTTTAAAGAAAAGGGAAGATCAGATGAACCAGCTTGTCATGATTCTTCCACTGACTTCATCAAATCAGCTTAAGGAAGACCATTAATAGGTTGGTCAAGGAGCACCTAAATCAGTCATACTGATTTACCTAGCTAACATGGATCAGCTCAAATAGTCAAGTGATCCGATCAAAATATAATTTCACCAAGAGACTAGGGAAGTTCGATCAGTTGGAGGGTCTGCCAAAGCTTGCCTTAAATACCATCAGAAATGGCTAGATAAGTGGGCTGCCAATTAATGACCACTAATCTGGTTTACCTTAGATACCAACTGGTTTAACTAGTTTGAATTAGATCAACCTAATAGTTCGTGTAGGGCCTCGTAGCCAAGAATCAAGTCCATCTTGGGTCATGCTAAAGACATGGACTTGACCAACTGCAACTATTGTAATTGATCTAAAGAATCCTTAACCTAATCTAAGACAACAATTGATTAGATTTATTCAATTCTCTAATTAAGTCTATTCTTTAATCTAACCTTAGGTATAACTCAATGAATGGACCTAATCTCTACTAATCCATTTAACCCAATGTGTTATGATTCATGTCTTAGGATCTTCAATTTATAATTCTAGATCCTGATCAAATAACTTCTTAATTCTTAATTAAGTTTTGGGCTGAGGGTTGGGATTTGACTTTTTGAAAATGATTTTTATATTTATAAAATATTTTTACAATATGGTTCTATCAACTAAGTTGCATGTTTGATTTATAATCAAAATGCAAGTAACATAAACATGAATCTACTTTAGATCTAACCTAAATAGGTTCATGTAATTGAAATAGTTTCAGCACCAATCTATCATAAATCAACTTAGATCAAATGTAACATATTTATGATGATTAAAATTAGATTAAAATACTTTTAATTAGATCATAAAGTCTCTTAGGTCTAATCTAAAATTTTATGATCAATATTTTAGATTAGCATATACTAGGATAATCTTTTTACTGTAAGGGATAAACCTTACAACAGGACAATCTTATAGCAGTCCGTGCAATCTAAAAACTTTATTTTTAGATCTAAAATTATTTTTAATTTATTAAATTATAAATAAAATTAGATCAAATCTAATAAATTTATGATTAAGAATAGATCATTACGAACTAGGACAATCTTTTTATTGTAAGGGGTAAACCTTACAATAGGACAAACCTTATAATAGTTCATGAGATATAAATTTTTAATTTTAGATTTAATAATTAGATTATAAATTAGATCTAATCCAATAAATAATCTAAACATGCTCAAGAAAATCATGTAATAAGAACCTAGACTATGATACCAATTGAAGGAACCTGATCTAGGATTTCACTAATAGATCTTGAAATTTTTTTAAGATCAGATAGCAAAAAACTTAAATAAATAAAATATTTATTTAAATAAGAATGAAAATATCCTATATCTAGGATTTATTACATGATCAAGGCATGATATTAAATAAAAATTAAAAAATATAAAGGAAAGATTAACATGTTGATCTCTTCAACATGCTACAATACTACATCTAATGCAACTATAAAATAAATAGATTAGATCTATAATCTATGCAAGTTAGATGTTCTAACTTGCTGATATGGGCTTGAGAATGATGTCATGAGCCTCACATGCATCTGGCCTCTAGGAGTCATCTACACAAGCCCACGAGCACAATTAGAAATCCTAATGCAGGAAATAAGCATAGTATGCTAGTACTATGCTGATCTTTCTTTAATGGTCGATCAGATGCCTCCTTCTATTGAATTTGGACTCTTCCAAAGAGGAAAATGTAGAGAGAAGCTTTTAGATGTAAGACTCTCTTAGAAATCCCAAGGAAGAATGAAGGAAAGAGATGAACACAGCAACCCTAGAAGAAGACCCTCTTCTTCTTCTCTTTGCTCTCACCTAGACACCTAGTTTGGTGTCTATGGAACCCCAATGCCCAAAAATCCCCTCCCTCTAATTTTCACACAACTCAAACCCCTCCTAAATATCTATATTTCACAAAAAATTAAGACCAAAATTCATCCTAAATAAAAGGATATGCTGGGTCCAAGTTTGGTCAAAAGCTTAGATAAGGAAAGGACGTAATATGGCAAGTTGTTGGGGTGCCCAACTCTTGGGCACCCGCATCTTATTTCCTGCCATGGACCAGCAATAGGGGTGCACAAAAACTTCTTCATTTACCATAGAATTCAAAGAAAATAAAGAAGGTGTGGGTGGCATAATTAGAAGGAGGTGTTTTAGTTTATAAGGATTCTATCTCATAGAATCCTAGATCAAAACTTACTTCTCTTTTTGACTTGGTCAACCACTAAATTACCATATGAGAAAGAGAAGAAGAGAGGATGCATATGTAAAGATCAGGGAAAAGAGAATTTTTGAGAAAAATTCCTAAAAAATAGTAATGGGGGGCATGGGGGGCTAAGGTGGCGCAATGTGTAATCCAAGTCTCACTAGGATTCCATATATGACTTAGTCAAACATGATTTCTCAAACTAAATTAAATCAAAACCAAGTCAACCAAATTAAATTAGGTTCTAATATAATTAAAAATTTAATTAAATTATATTATATTAGATTTAATTTTGATATAATTTTTTAAATAAATTAAAAAATTAGGTTGACCCAAGTCCTAGTTGAACTAGGACTAGTTTTTTCTTGCACTTGGCTTATCCAATAAGCCAATTGAACTTTATCCAATTAAGCCCAAATAAATCTAATTAAATCATATTTAATTAGACTTAATCTCAACCCTTTGGCTTAATCAAAGTAAGCCAATTAGCAATCAAATTGTTAATCAATCCTCTTACAACACTTGTGCTAGGTTAAAGATCAATCATATTGATCGTTTAACCCTAGAACAATTCTTGATCATTGATCAACCATCTGATTGGATTGTGAGCTCTAATGTACGTGACCTCATAGGTTCAAACCTAAGTCGATAGTATAGGAATAAAATTTTGTATCAATTGAAGTAACCATCTAGTAATGATATTCGATGGTCGAATAGGTCGAATGTGTAGAACAACATCCTTAGAATCCATGCAGATATAGTTTTCATATAATTCATCCCCTTGATCAATATGCTCATAGGACACCTCAGAGTTCTTGATCACACTTTGACTTTGCAAGTACTTGACTATACCTAGAAGCCTTTTGTTACTGAATTAGAAATTCAGTTAGTCTAGTACCAAAGCACAGTGAGTTGCTTGCAAGCCACTGAGGTGATTTCAGATCTAAGAGATACTTATACCTATATCCCAACAGAGACATTCTCGATAGTAAAATGCTCTGAAGTTGATTATGTTCAATGATGATGTACCCATGCATCTCATCTGTATGCCATACCAGTATCTCTATACTCCTTCGTTAAGAAGATAACCAACCTATATGGTATACATCGACCTATGCTCGATGGACATTGTCATCCTAATTAACATCCTATCATTTGGTCGTGAACAGATTTAAGGACTAATCGATAAATCCTCTTTTTATCAAAGCTAAATAGTCCTAAAAACTTCATCATAATAATGGAGTTCATTAGAAGATGAATACTTTTGTGATGAAAAATATCAAAAATATATTTTATTTATTAATGAATCAATTATAGATATAATGTAGCTCAACCATCAATAGACTGATAATTGGCTTTGCGACACATTTTCCAATATTTATGGCATGAGAAAACCTTGGGTATTACATGCAAATTCTAGAGGAAAAAATGGAGTGGGCATGGGTGGTTGGGGCGCCAAGATCCTTGGAAGAAAAAGGTTTCTTTAGGATGTGAAATGTTTATGTCCTGTTGAGAAGAAAGAAAGAGAGAAGATTGTCTTCTCTAGGGTTTCTCTATAAACCTTTTCTTCTCTAAATTTTGAGTAAATTATTCCTCATAAAATCAAAGAAAGAAAGAATGAAAAGTGGTGAGGAGGGGGTCTCCTCATGTTGGGGTGTAGGTTCTTCTTTAGGACAAACCTAGGATTTGTCTTGGTGAAAGAAAAATTGTAGAGAAGAAAGGTTCTTCTCTAGATTTCATTATTTTTCTTTTGTTGTTATTTTTTAGAAAAATAAGAGAGAAGAATATTTTAATCCTCCTCCAAATCTTCATCTGTCGGAGTGTCCAAGAGATTCAAAGAAATTTTTTAGATTGACCATCAGGAGGGATCCGTGAGAAACTAGCACTTCGAGCATATCTTCATTCGACGAACCTCTGATCAGAGTGGTAACCTTATGTGGACAACCTGTAGAGGCCGAATGCATTGTGCAGCTCCAAGAAATAAAGATAAAAATGGAATCAGCTGTGATGTTCTTGACCCGCGTGAAGGTAAAAGATTAGATCTCTTCTTGACCTAGATATGATCTAGGGTTTCAAGAATAATTCTAGATCTAGGTATTGATTTGATCAATACCTATCCTTGATTTATTTTTCAGATTTATGTTTGCATCATGATATGTCATAGATCCTAGTGTAGGGTTTAGTGATTAGATTACATGCATTATTAGATTAAATAGTTTAATCTATATCTTTTGGTGCATCTTTTTTCAAAAAAGTTTTGAAATATATGCATGAAATCCTGCATGTTTTCCAACACTAGCATCCTATTATGTCAGAGCGAATACTCATGCATTCTCCTTCTACCTTTAATCGATAGATTTAATTGGTTTGAAGTCATTCTTTATATTGGAGCAGTCCCATGCCAAATGTCCCCACTGACCACATGTAAATCAAGCTCCCATCTTCTTAAAATAAGGCCCAGCATGAGATTTGTCGCAATAGGCATAAGCCTCAAATATCTTCTTCTTGTTTGAATTGCTCTTTGTATTTCTCGATCAGTCGATCTGATTTCCTATTGATTTGGGCCTCTTCTTGTCACTTCTCTCCTTCTCTGATCTCTTCAAGTTTGATTCAACCTTCAAGGCTCTTTCCAACACATCTTTATAACTAAAGAGGTGAGAAGGCAAACAAGATTGGATTACATATCTCAGGCCCTGCTCAAGCCTATTCACATTGCCTCTCTCTAACTCAATGACATGAGGGTAAAAGTGTCCTAGCTCATTAATCTTATTGATATATTCTAGAACTAACATATTCTTTATTTGTCATAAAGCTAGAAACTCATTCTCCTTTTCTAATTTTACTAAACCAAGATGTTGGTGCAGAAATTTGTAAGGATGTTGGAGGCAACTAGAGTTAGGAAAGCAAGGCCACCAATGGGACCTGCAAAATAGAGTCCAAACTAGAGGGGGGTGGCTCCAGTAGGACACTCCAATGCTCAAGTCAGTTCTCTGAACAACTGGAATAGAATGCTCCAAAAATAGAGGAGTAGAGCAAGGTGGAGGGAAGAGAGCTTAAAGAAAAACATATATGGAGGATTCCTTTTATAGATGAAGCATGTAACAAACTAATGGTGACAGCCGTAACTATCTGATAGTGAGTCACTCAAGACATATGGAGTTTGTTACAGAGGATGAGTTATTGTTTGACGTAATTTGCAAATAGTTGAGATCTATTTGTTAGAATTCGGATGTAGGTTGAAGACTTCAGTGTATGCAGTGAACTTGTAACCGGCCAAGATTTGTTGGAGCAGTGTCCAGTGGCTTAAAGGAGTTCGAACAACTCCTAGGTCGTATGTAGGTAGGTGCCTATTAAATTAAGATTTGAAGTACCGTGCTCCATCCTTCGCAGAGCGGTTGTCATGAATCAGTGGTTTGATGAGGTCCTTTTGGATGGCTTTAGCTGATAGACATAGTACAGGCTAAGTAGGTTCGCGACTGGCTGGGAGAAGCTCATCCTAAAGGATATTCGAATTGAAGGACTTCAACTGAAGGGAGCATGACTGAAAGAAGTTTAGCCGGATAGAATCCACCAGGATGGAGCACTGCTACGAGGAGCGCGATTGGAGGAGTTTGTCCGGAAGGAGTGCGACTAGGAGAGTTCATCCAAAAGGAGCACGACTGGAGGAAGTATAACCTGAGGGATTCAGCTGGAAAGAGCATGTTGTCCACAATATAAGACTTCAACTATCTTCGGAACTCATCATCGATCAGGGTTGGGAGGGTTGAACTCCAGCCCTATCATTCATTTTAAGTTAGGAAGCAAGGTTAATTGAATAATAGTTTTCTTTTACCATTCAAAATCGTCTCGCCGAGTTTCAACGTGCTTTCGACAAGTTATGCAGTATGGGCTTGTTATTGAGGGGATTGATGGATTCCTTCAAAATAGGGGTCGGCAGCTAAGGACTTCGATGGGATTATTTTACCCTCAACTTTTGTCACCCTACTTCCAAATTTGAATTTTGAATGAAGAAAGTACAGAAAAGTCGGTGCAGTCGAAGTCCTTTACCAGCTTCTCGCTCTTGGAGGATGAGACCTTTTGGCTTTTCTGAATTGACGTCGAAGCTTCCTAATGGATGAAAGACTCAAAAAGACAAAATTCTCTTGAAAACTCATTTGGTATGGAGCTCCATGTATGGCACGATAAATATCCTATCAGGCGTCAGAAATGGGCATAGCAGATGAGACATGCGGTAGATCAAAATTAACGAAGGACGATCTACAATCATAACCAATTCGGGCATTTTTTTATTATTTAAACTCTTTATTCTTCTTCTGCCTTTTCATCCCTACCAGAGCCTTCCTTCCCCTTCTCCTTGTTCCATGCTTTCTCCGGACAACTTGCTATGATTTTTTGGCCATTAACATCATTCTCAGTCATTTCTTATCCTTTCAATCATTTTCCTATGCTCTTTGCCTAACCTAGGTTTGTCTCTCATCACTTTTTCCTTCGTTTTCTTGCTTTTTACTTGCTTTTTGAGGTCTTCCTTGGGTCTCCTAGGCATGCTTCACTCCTCTTTTTTTTGAGATTTCACTATCCTTTTTCCCTTGATTTTGGGAAATTTTTTGGCTTCTGTTTGATCCAAAATGTCTTCAGAAGTGTCTCGATCTACCTGTTCTAGGAGCTCATCGACCTAGTTTTTGAGACCCCAACTCTAGGATAGGAGCTACACTCGGTAAAGCACCTCATCCTTCTTTCATACCTAAGACCATTCTCTATTTCTTGCATCCCGATGATTTTTCCCTAGTTAAGATTTAATATGGGGTGCCTTCAGAGTATGAACTAGAGCTCCCCAGGCTGAACGACTGAGCTTGTGCTCCTCCCCGCGGTCGCTTCTATTTGTACGTCGAAGCTTTCCAAGCTAGGCTTCATCTACCAATTCCTCCTTTTGTCATGGCCCTTTTTCAATTTTTGGACATTTTCCATGCTTCCATGGTCCCAAATTCTTTTAGGTTTATTATAGATTTTCTCTTCCTCTATATCTCGATCGAACTTCGTCCGACTATCTCTTTGTTTCATAATTACTATACCTTCAAATACTATCCTACCACCAAGGATTGGTGGTATCTGTCCTCCCATGCTGGCAAGAAGAGGTTGCTTAAAGGTGCTCCTTTCATTCATAACTAGAAGGAAAAGTTCTTCTTTGTCTCTTGCCAATCTCTTAGTTTAGGACTTCCTCCTTAGGGACGGTTGAGGAATTCAATCCATCGAGCTCCGAGCTTGGAAAGGGACGATCTTGACTCTGTCATCAAGCTTAGGAATTACTGAGCCCCTCTCCTATCCAAACGTCTGAAAGATCAGACTCTATTTAATATGGGCCTGAGTCCTCTCAATCCTGCTGGTACATCTCTGCATTTCACAAGTTTTCTTCTTATACATTTTTTTTTTTATTTTGATTGTGCCCCCCTTTTTTATTGCAGAGATGGATGCTAAGTTAGTCAAAATGCTTGCTAAGGGGCTTCAAACTCATAAGACGAAAGAAAAGGCACCCAGCAAAGTTTCAAAGAAGGCAACAATCGATATTCCAAGCTCTACAACACTCACTGATGCCACCGCTGCTCTCGAAGTTGCTGATGGCATTGAGGTTGCTCCGACTATTGAGGCTGGTGAAAGAGCAAGGGTGGTTCTCCCAAGGCTTGGGAGATCATGAAAAAGTCAAGGTGGTAGCTCCTAGAGGCTTGGATTGACTGAAATTGTATCAACTGAGAAGGAGGATTGATACACTATCGGACTGGCTCGGATACAGGTCGAGATGGCTCGAGACGAGATCAAGCTAGCTCAGGCCAAAATTGAGCTAGCTCTCTCAAGCAAATAGAAAACATGTATTCAAAAATCTATGGCTTGACAGGCAGTCGAGCCAGCTCGAGTGTTCGTCGAGCCAGCTCGGACAGACGGACAAATGAGCATAGGTTCCTTTGTTTGGTCTTGGATTAGATCTAATACAAGGAGTCTTAAGGCCTGAGTAGAGAGGTCTTAAGGTGGCTAATTTATGTATAGGGCTACATCTTTAGTCCTAGGATGAGAGCATACAAGACATGAGCTTGGGTGAGTGCTTTCTTATATGAGTTAGCCTAGGAGAGCTTTTTTAGGGCTGAGTCATGTTGACTTAGGGTGTTTATATATACATTGTATATATAATATTTTTTTTCGATGAGAGAATATAATAATCCATTTTCTCCCTAAAACCCTATTCTCTCTCTCTGGATTTGCCGCCCATCTCTTGGTGTCTATTCTTTAGGGCTGCCACCTTCTTCTGGTTAGAGATCTTTGGTTGCTCATTCTAGATCTTCTAATCTCCAGTGAATCGATCTTTATAATTGGTATCAGAGCTTGAGTCATGTGGAGGAAGAAGGAGATCGTAGAAGGAAGAGATCTACAAAGGCTGAAGTTTCAGTAGGATCCTATCGAGGTATTTCTCATCTATCTTGGTGATTTTGCTATTGTGTGACTTGGATCCCATCATGGAAAGTAGCATAAAGATAGATTTTAAGAAGTTTGATAGGAAAGGAAGCTTTTTCATGTAGAAAGTTCGTGTAGAGGATCTCCTTGTGCAGCATAAATTAGATCAAGTTTTGGAGAATAGGACAGAAGGGATAACAGATCGACAATAGATGTCAATAGAGAAATGGGCATGTTCTATGATTAGAGAATGTTTGGCAGACTCAATCCTCTATTCGGTGCTGGAAGAGAAAACTCCTAAAGGACTTTGGTCAAAGTTGCAGGATATGTACATGGAAAAGAACATGTGCAACAAACTTATGTTGAAAAAGAGACTATATAGCCTTCACATGGTTGAAGGTAGAGATATCCTCAGTCACATACAGTTGTTTAATCAAGTAAGCAATGAATTGCTGAATGTCAAAGTAAAGATGGAGGACGAAGATAAATTGTTGCTATTACTTTGTTCACTACCCCCTTCCTTTGATCCGTTGGTCATGATACTACTGTATGAGAAAGAGATACTATACTATCAAGACATTATCTCGATGCTGCGCATAAATGAGCAGAGAGAAGATGACCAAGGATGGCATTTCTCAAGAGGGTTTGACTATAGAAAAGAGATCTGGAAGAGGAAGGGTAAGAGAAAAATCAAGGGGCTGATCAAAGTCCCGGAAAGGCAAAAAATAACTAAAGTATTATAAGTGCAATGAGATCGGGCATTTTCATTGTGATTGCCTACAGTTGAAGAATCAAAAGGAAGAAAATGGAGGATCAGATTCTTTGAGTATAGTTATTGATCAGAAGGTGGAGGATGATCTCTTGATGGTGTCGGATGGTCACAGGCAAAGCACAGAAGTTTGGATCCTAGATTTAGCCTGTTCTCATCACTACACCCCAAATCGATCTTGGTTTTCTACATACATTGAGATCGATGGGGGGAGTGTGACACTTGAAGATGATCACCCTTGTAAGGTCGCTAGTATTGGGACAATTAGGATAAGAATGTTTGATGGGATGGTGCGGACTCTCATGAATGTGAAGCATATCCTAAAGCTAAAGAAGAATCATGTGTCATTGGGCTACCTGGAGTGGAGCAGCTATAGCTTTAGCAGTTATGCTATGAGTGGAGTATTGAATATCTCCAATGAAGCCATGATAGTGATGAGAGGTACAAGGCTAGAAAATAACCTCTACAAGATGGAGGGATCTGTGATGACCGGAGGATCCAATATAGCTACAGCAATATAGGATCAGCAGGGAGCTTATCATTTGTGGCATTATCATCTGGGCCATATGGGAGATAGAGAGCTGAAGGAGCTGAGCAAAAAAGGACTAATCTCTGATTAGGATGGAGGAGTTTTTGAGCTTTGTGATCCATGCGAAATGAAAAAATAGAGGAGAGCTTAATTTGCAGCCAGCACAGCCCGCACAACAGTCCCACTGGATCTAGTTCACATGGATGTGCGGGGATCGGCTCTGAGTTTAGCCAAAAATAGAGCAAGATACTTCTGACCCTGATTTCTCAAGAAAAGTTTGGATCTACTTTATGAGGAAAAAATCAGAAGTCTTCACCAAATTCAAAGTTTGGAAGGCCGAGGTGGAGAAGAAATAGGGTAGAAGTGTGAAGTATTTGCAGTCTGACAATGGTGGATAGTACACCAGCAAGGGGTTTCAAGTTTTTTGTGCGGAGTGTGTTAGATATATGTGCCCTAGAAGCTAGAATTGGCTGACACTTGTAATACACTTCTAAGGGCAAAATTATAATTTTAACTATAATCAATAAAATGGGTTATTTTCTATCACATATGTGTATTTAGTGTCTGTGATACATCCTTTGAGTTAATGGTAATGATAATTCATATTTTCAAGAGTTGAAAATTTAAGACATGAATAATCATTATTAACTAATAAAATGCTTCCGACCATAGGATCATCACGAGGATGGTGATTGATTCCGAAAGGTTGGTGTACAATCCTTCTCTTTAGTAGATGAGTCTTGAGTCTATGGTGTGGAGACACCGAAGCGAGAGTACAGGTACTCGTTAGAGAACGAGGGCACTGAGCGTGACCACCTCGAGTAGTCATTAGGAAGTCTACCTTCTCATCAATGACTGACTCGATGCTGCAGTGGTGTGTCTGGTTCTTTGACCTGAGGTGCATCGGCAGTTCATCTTGAGAGTGTTATAGTTTGACTACACCATAACTCGGTCTTCTAGCCATATGGAACCCTAAGGTGTATATTGGCTATAGCATGTTCATTGTAGGAACTAGATTGCATCAAGAAGGAATCTATCTACCTCGGTGGTAGAGGAGCAAGCCCTATGATGATCATGAGAATCAAGTCCAGAAGCCCATGGCCATGACAGAGTGAAATAATAGAAAGAGTTTCAATTTAGGTTTTCACATCGGACTTGAATCGAATGATTATATCATATGACAGAGACCAGGGTTTGACGAGTTCACCTAAACCCTAATCTGATCGGGGCTCAAGATAGAAGAACTTAATCACACAAGTAGCTGCACCAAGAGGTTTGCATTCATCTATGATGGGTTGCCACCATATACTGCTAGGTGTCACTCATGGATTTTGGGAGCAATTAGAATGATTTAGATGATCAATCATTCCAGCTGTTCGAATCAGAAGAGTTTTGATCCATCGAAACAAGTTTCGATGATGTCGATGATAGAGATCATGACATATCCCATTATCATACAGAACTGAACCTAACTGGATCACACAAATAAAGGTTTGAATCTGGTGATCTGTTAGATATATGTGCCCTAGAAGCCAGAATTGGCTGACACTTATAATACACTTCTAGGGGCAAAATTATAATTTTGACTATAATGAATAAAATGGGTTATTTTCTATCACATATGTGTATTTAGTGTCTGTGATACATCCTTTGAGTTAATGGTAATGGTAATTCATATTTTCAAGAGTTGAAAATTTAAGACATGAATAATCATTGTTAACTCATAAAATGCTTCCGACCATAGGATCATCACGAGGATGGTGATTGATCCGAAAGATTGGTGTACAATTGCTTCTCTTTAGTAGATGAGTCTTGAGTCTACGGTGTGGAGACACCGGAGCGAGAGTACAGGATACTCGTTAGAGAACGAGGGCACTGAGCGTGACCACCTCGAGTAGTCATTAGGGAAGTCTACCTTCTCGTCAATGACTGACTCGATGCTGCAGTAGTGTGTCTGGTTCTTTGACCTGAGGTGCATCGGCAGTTCACCTTGAGGGTGTTATAGTTTGACTACACCATTACTCGGTCTCCTAGCCATATGGAACCCTGAGGTGTATGTTGGCTATAGCATGTTCATTGTAGGAACTGGATGCATCAAGATGGAATCTATCTACCTCGGTGGTAGAGGAGCAGCCCTATGATGATCATGAGAATCAAGTCCAGAAGCCCATGGCCATGGCAGAGTGAAATAATAGAAAGAGTTTCTATTTAGATTTTCACATCGGACTTCGAATCGAATGATTACATCATATGACAGAAGACTAGGGTTTGACGAGTTCACCTTAACCCTAATCTGATCGGGGCTCAAGATAGAAGAACTTAATCACACAGGTAGCTGCACCAAGAGGTTCGCATTCAGCTCTGATGGGTTGCCACCATATACTGCTAGGTGTCACTGGTGGATTTTGGGAGCAATTAGAATGATTTAGATGATCGATCATTCTAGCTGTTCGAATCAGAAGAGTTCTGATCCATCGAAAGGAGTTTCGATGATGTCGATGATAGAGATCATGACATATCCCATTACCATACAGAACTGAACCTAACTGGGTCACACAAACAAGGGTTTGAATCTGGTGATCATCAATTGAACTGATCTAGTTCAATTGATCTGAATGAGATTCAATTAGGTTCAAGAAAATCGTGCTAGCACTCGATTGAACCTAACGTTCTTCTTTTACTATCATAAATAAGTTGTCCTGACTGAGCCAAAGGAGTTTGTGCTCAATCAGAGGCCTTCATATGGTCTGACTGGAGGTTGTCCAAGTCAGAAAAGGTTGTCTTATTTTGTAAGACATTACCTGCCATTTTTGGTCACCTGCCATTTCTTGTTCTTTGACTTTGGTCAAAAGTCTACCTTTGACTGGTCAAATGTTGACCATTGACACTTTGACTTTTGACCACATGTCATGCACCTATTGGAGAGCTGGTGGGGGCCTGTCCCCCTGCCAGAACCTGGCAAGGAGGAGGGCGCACGCCACCCTTGGCGTGTGCCCAAGTTGGAGGCGCCTAGGAGTCCCTTGTTGGACAAGGGACTCCATCTCCTTTTTGGATTCTAATTAGAGTTCTCCTAAGAACCAACTTTGACTGGTCTTAGGCACGCTCTAAGGAGGAATCCAGGGGACTCTATTCCCATCAATCAGATTTAGATCTGATTTCACAAAGGGTTGTGATTGGTTGGGAAGAAGAGGAGTTGGATCACAGCATAGTCTATAAATAAGACCCTGCGCCCAACTCAGATTATGATGAGAATTGAAACCCCACGCCCCAAGGCATGTTTCTTCTCTCCTCCTCCATGCCAAAGTATTTTCTCCCTCTCCTCTTTGCATCCAAAAGGGTTTTGGACCTTGATTGGTGCAATCTAGATAAGAGAAAGGTGAGTGAAAGCTAGAAGGCTGTGCTGCTGCAAAGGACGACTGCTGATCTTCAAAAAGAGTTTTGAAGATCCTCCAGATCAGATTCAGATTTGATTCTAGAGACATGATAGAAAAAAAGAGAATCTCCAGATTCAGTTTGAGTGGATATCGATTGAGGCCAGGCACTTACGTGGATTGATCCAGAACCTCCGCTGCTTATAGGATCATCAACGGGTAATAGGATTATCCACTTCAAGGTAAATTAAATCTGATTTAATTTATCTAATTTTATTTTAATTTTTAAAATAATAATAATCAGATTTGAAATATCTTTGATTTGATCTAGATCAAAGAAAAAAAATTTTGAAATATATCTCTTGATCTAATCAGATCTGAACGAACCTGCTCTGGAAAATCAGGATTTCCCTACGGTGGAGATATCTGAGACAACTTCGAAAGGATCCACAAAGTATGGAGGATCCAAAGGGGCAGTGATAGTGTTCGAGGGGTAGCGACAAGCTCAGTAGTGTAGCATTAAGTGGTTAGCCTCAGGAGACTCGATTATAGAGTCAGCTTCTATGACATCAAGTGGGCTTCAATTTTAGATAGAGCACTAGGCAGAGGTGGCTTCACTGGTGGAGATGTGACCCGAGTTCATAGCGGAGGAGTGTAGGAGGATCAATATTCTATTTCCAATGTTGGAGATGCTTAGTTTTAGGTGGAGTGGCATGTGCAGGAAAGACTAGCAAAGTTCTGAGGAGACCATGTTAGGATATATAGTGAGTGCCGGTATAGAAATGCTGTGGGATCTCAAGGAAAGTCTAGGATAATTGATGCAGCTACCAAGCAGAAGGGTTCCTACAATTTTAGGATGGTGCGAACAAGCAAGCTAAGGTCTTCAACTATGGAGGTGGTCATCCCAAAGGTCTCTAAGGGTGCATAATAGCTGAAGAGGATTGGCGGAGGTGATGTTTGCACAAGAGGCTATCAAAATACGCAGCGATAGTAGGATCATGCAGGAGAACATTGTTAGGTGTGCCAAGGCTTGGGCATACCAAGATGGAGATTGTAGGATTTGGTGTGGTGCTCTCAAGCTTTTGGAGGCCACAGGAGGAGCCAGGGTGTTGGCTCTGAGAGTCCAAGATAGGTGTGAGTCCTAGAATTAGGACAAAAGTTGTCCTAGGATGAAGACGGCATGTAGCTCTGCACGGGCTCGAGATTCAAGTGTGAGGATCATGAGAGGCTTGGTAGGAGCTTTGGAGACCTAGGACATAAGATGGAGCAAAGAACCAAAGCCAGAAGAAGAATCAATCAAGACAAGGGGCTGACACATAGGTGGGCTAGCTCAGATACATAGTCAAGCCAACTCGGGCTGAGATCGAGCTGACTTAGGGTACAATCGAGTTAGCTATTTCAGACATATAGAAGATAGGATTTAGACAATTTATAGTGGAGCCAACTCAACGACTGACAGAGCTGACTCGACGGTGGTGAATAGAACTAGATGGAGTTTTCTATTTGGGATCTTATGGCCTGTTCCAATAAGATCTTAAAGTGGCTAACACATGTATAGGTCGAGTTTAGATTCAAGGGATGAGAGCATGGGAGACATGGGTGTATATGGGCTTGGTGAATACTTTCATGTATTGAGTTAGTCGGGAGAGTTTTTAGTTGGGCCTAACAGCTATGTATAAATACATAGATTATATTAGAGTTAGCCAGGAGAGTTTTTAGTTGGGCCTAATAACTGCAGTGG
The DNA here is from genome assembly GCA_006176705.1 of Cocos nucifera. NCBI lineage: Eukaryota > Viridiplantae > Streptophyta > Magnoliopsida > Arecales > Arecaceae > Cocos > Cocos nucifera. Next base: position 173,830 of record QRFJ01002849.1, on the reverse strand, counting down.
TATATCTGGTTGTTTGATCTGAGGTGCATCGACAGTTCACCTTGAGGTTGTTATAGTTTGACTACACCATGACTTGGTCTCCTACCCATTTAGAATCTTAAGGTGTATGTTGGCTATAGCATGTTCATTGTAGGAATTGGATTGCACCAAGAGGGAATCTATCTACCTTGATAGATGAGGAGCAGTCCTATGATAATCATAAGAATCAAGTCCATAAGTCCATGGCCACGGCAGAGTGAAATAATAGAAAGAGTTTCTATTCAGATGTTCATACCAAACTTGAATCAAATGATTAAATCATATGACAAAAATTAGGATTTGACGAGTTCACCTTAACCCTAATCTAATTGGGGCTCAAGATAGAAGAACTTAATCACACATGTAACTGCACCAAGAGGTATATTTTTAGTTCTGATGGGTTGCCACCATATACTACTAGGTGTCACTGGTAGATTTTGAGAGCAATTAGAATGATTTGGATGATCGATCATTCTAGTTGTCTGAATCAGAAAAATTCTAATCCATCGAAAGGTGTTTCGATGATGTCGATGATAGAGATCATGACATATCCCATTACCATACAGAACTGAACCTAACTGGGTCATGCAAACAAGGGTTTGGATCTAGATATCATCAATTGGACTAACTTAATTTAATTGATTTGAATTAGATTCAATTAGATTTAAGAAAATCATGCTAGCACACGATTGAGCCTAATGTTCTCCTTTTACAATCACTAAAAGTTATCTCGACTGAGCCAAATATATTTATGCTCACTCAGGTACCTTTACTTGGTCTGACTAGAGCTTGTCTAGATTAGAAAAGGGTTATCTTAATTTATGAGATAAATTTGAGACAGCACCTGCCATTTTTCATCACCTACTAATTCTTGTCTTTTGACTTTGGTCAAACATTGACCTTTGACACTTAGACATCTACCCAAGTGTCATGCATCCATAGGAGAGCAGATAGGGGCTTGTCCCCTTGCTAGAAATAGGAAAGGAGGGGGCACACATCTAGGGAGGCATGCGCCCAAGGATCGGGATGCCTGGAGTTCCATACAGATCGGACTCCAGGTTGCTTCTTGGAATCAAACTAAGAGGCGCCAAAGGACTCTACTTTGACTAGTCTTGGTGCCACCTAAGGGTGTTGAAGAGGGGCTCTCATCTGATTGGATCAGGAGGTGTCATCCCATCAATCAGATTTAGATTTGATTGCATGAGGAGACATGATTGGTCGAAATGATGTGGCACTGCATGGCGCAGCAGGATCTATATAAACCCTATTTGCACCTAGCTTTTGAGAGATTCTTCCTTTGCCCATGCCATATTGCTCTCTTCCTCTTTCTTCCATGCCTTCCTCAAATCCTCTCTCTCCTCTCCATGCCCAAGAGGCTTTGGGCTTAAGTTTGGTGCGATCTAGGCAAGAGAAAGGTGACAAGAAAAGAAGAAGGCAGCACTGCTGCAAGAGATGACATCGGATCTTCAAAAGTTATTTTGAAGATCTTCAAGATTAGATCCAGATCTGATCTTTGGAGGATAGATCGAGAAGGAGGAGATATCTAGTTCTTGCTCAAGTTGATACTGGTAAAGGTCAGGCGATTGCGTGGCTGCATCCAGAACCTCAGGTAATCAGCAGGATCATCACAGGATAATTAGATTACCCAACAACAAGATATAAATTAAATCTAATTTAATTTATTTTAATTTTATTTTATTTTATTAGATCTATCAAATCAAATCTAAAAACTATCAGATTTGATTTAGATCTAAGAATTTTTTTTTTTGAAATATTCCTCTTCATCAAATCAGATCTGAACGAACCTGATCCGGAAAATAGATTTTTTTTCTTCAACTGGTATCAGAGCTAGGTTTCCATAAATTATTTAGATCTAATTTTAATTTAATTTTAATTTAATAATTAAGTGATTTTAAATAACACATGAGATGTGTTTAGATCTAAAATTAAAAAAATTAAAATTAAATAATCTATATCTAAGTTCTACAAGATGCATGACTAGTTGTAGAATAGAATTATTCTATATATAGTCTTGCATGATCATAATTTAATTTGATTAAATTATAATTTTAAATTAATTTATTTATTATTTTTAATATTATAATTATTATAATAAGATCTAAAAAATAAAAAATAAAATTATTTAAATTTTGGTTCATATGAGATATGATGAATGCATGTTTAGGCTAGTTATAGAATAGTTCTACATAATTATCTAAAATAAAATTTATTTTAATATGATCAATTTAAATTTAATTTTTTAGATAATTATGAGATAATTTAGATCTAAAAGTATGCATGATATGATACATGAGATGTATGCAAAACATGTTTATAATTAGATCAGTTTTTATATATGAGATATATGATATAGATCTAACTAGTTTTGTAGTCTTTTATATTTTTGATTAAGGCATTTTTCTTGGCCATCCGATCATAAGAATAAAGTAAGATTTAAATGTTCTCTCCTCCCATTCGATTGGGTGTTCTTATGATGTGTAGGGGTGCTATGCATTCATCCTTAATTAAAAATCAAGAACTTACTTTTTGCAAAATCCTAGATTTTGAAATTCTAGGATTTTATTTACATATTTTATTTATGAACCCTAAACTTAATTAAAAATTAAGATTATAAAATACATATTAGGTCTAAAATTAAGAATTTTAGATCTAAGACATATTCATAAAATTGGGTTTGGACTTGGGTAGCTTAATTAGGTTTAAGCAGTTGATCAAACCAAATCAAGAGTTGGTCAGATGACATCAAGAGTGCTTAAATTGACCAACCTAATAGGATTAAGTCTGGATCAAGATTGAATCACATGAGTGATCGATCAAGCTAAGACCTAATTAGGCTCAGTGGTTAGAGTTTGGATTGTAGGCTAACCCGACTGGTTCTGGCTCAATAATTTGGTGTCTAAGGTATGTTTGACAGATACGATCGACTGATTTTTAATTAGGAGCTACTCAACTCGAATACATTCTTATCAAGTTAATGGCATATCTCTTCCACCGATCTCACTTACCTGGCCATATTTGTTGGCTCAGTTCTGATCTGAGGTGGCCAATAACCTGAGCTAACCCATGCCACTAGGTTAGTCATAATAGTTATGACTATGTCAAGTCTAGTTTAATGAGACCTAAATCAAATCTTCTTAAGAAAAGATTAAGTCTAAGATCTTCCACCATTGTAGATGTGCGGATCCTTCCCGGGGTTGATTGTTCTTAACTGATTATAGTGGTTCAGTTGTATCGAAAAGATGCAACCATGTCTATTAGGCATCGAATGCTACGGGCAGAAGGATGGATTGGGCTCAATATTTTGGATATGGTGAGAGACTCAATTAGAAATTCAATCTGTGCAAATGATGGGTCTGACTTAATTAAGGAGTGGATCAATATTTCAGGCATGGTGAGATTCATGAATTAGAGACTAAGTTTGGATGCACCATGATTAAAGATCATTGAACAAGAGTTGTTCACTTGTTGGGTAACCCATCACCAATAACTGTTAGGTGAGGTGATGAGTCAGTTGGTGGGACCGCACCATACACTAGAAATTATTATTCATGGAGATTTTCACATCTCTACAGAGGAAGTGTAGGGATCCAAAAAAATAGTGAAAGCTAATTTATTTGAAAATAAAAATTCTAAATAAATTGGTCAAGTCTTAATTATAATATCTAACTAGAAACTTTGACTCTCTACAGAAAAATATCTGCGTCTAATCCACTAGCACATATCATAGACACCCATAGACTGACCAAATCTAATTACAAGGATTGACTTTGAAATTTCAAAATCATTTTGGGTTTTGAGAAGTTAACTCATGTATTGGACCAGGACCCTCCCACCTTACCAGCTCATCCATCTGCTGAATAGAGAGCGTCTCTTGATAAGTGGATGGACGAAGATAACAAGGCCAAATACTATATGTTGGGCTCGATGTCTAATAAACTTCAACGTCAATATGAAGATATCAAGACTACTCACCAAATGTTGGCTCACCTACAAGAGATATTTGATGAATAGAGTCACGCAGTCAAGTATCAAGTCACTAAACAACTATTCAAGGCTAAAATGCATGATAGGCAGTCAGTCCAAGATCATTATCTGATGATTATCAAGAACTTGGAAGAGCTTGAGAAGCTTGGAGTGAAGTTGGACTTGGATCTGCAGAATGATATAATTCTGCAATCTTTGATTGATGCATATGGACAGTTCATCATGAACTACCATATGCATAATCTTCAAAATTTTCTGGCCGAGCTTATGAACATGCTGGTTACTGCTGAGCTTTCTATGAAAGATTTTAAAGGCTCAGTACTTGCTATGGAATGGACTTCTTCCAATAGAAAGTCTTTTGGAAAGAAGAAAAAGTTTGTGAAAAGGCAAAAGATAGAAGGAGGAAAGAAGAAAAAGGTAAAGCTGAAGAAGAAGGCCGTTGATAAAGAAAAATATTTTCATTACAATACTGATGGCCACTGGAAGCAAAATTGCCCTACTTACCTGGCCACCCTGAAGAATAAGGAGGCAGGTCCTTCTGGAGGTATGCTCGTTATTGAGTCTAACCTTATAATTTCTTCTGCATCCAGTTGGGTGCTTGACTCTGATTAGCTCATTTGTGCACTTTCATACAGGATCTTGAGGATAACAGAAGACTGAGGGATGGTGAGATGATCCTGCACATCGAAAATGAAGCAAGAGTTGCTATTGTGGCCGTGGGAACATACCCTCTTCGACTACCATCTGGTTTAGACTTAATATTAAAAAAATATTATTATGTACCTACAGTAAGCAGGAATTTGATTTCTGCTTCATGCTTAGCACTAGAAGGCTATGTAATTAGTTCTCTTAAGGACCATTATAATATTCTTTATGAAAGAAATAAAATTATAAGTGGTTTTCTTATTAACGGTCTTTACTAGTTACATATTGATGTATCTATTTTTAATATCGAGTAAAATATGAATGCTATAAAAATAAAATGATCTAGGGATAGTCCAAACGATAGGTATCTATGGCACCTAAGACAAGGTCATATAGCAGAAGATAGGATTAACAAATTAGAGAAAATCGGGCTATTGAGTCTATCGACTTCTGAGTCATATCCAAATTATGAATCTTGTCTTCATGGCAAAATGACTAAGCTTCCTTTTGTAGGACATGGAGAAAGGGCTATGGATCTTCTTGCCCTAGTACATACTGATGTGTGCGACCAATTTGATGTGCTGACTAGAGGTAACTTTGTCTATTTCATAATCTTTATCGATGATTTATCTAGGTATGGGTATGTGTATCTTATGAGACACAAGTCTGAAGCTTTTGAAAAGTTCAAGGAATTCAGACATGAAGTAGAAAAGCAAACTAGAAAACCCATTAAGGTCCTTCGATCAGATCGAGAAGGTGAATATCTTAGTCAAAAATTCTTGGACTATCTCAAGAAAAATGGTATAGTCTCTCAATGGACTCCATCTAAAATATCTCAACTTAACGGAATTTCAGAAAGGAGGAACCAAACCCTATTAGATATGGTTCGATCCACGATGAGCTTCACAGACCTCCCTGATTTTTTTGGGGCATAGAGTTTGTTAACTGCAATATACTTACTGAATAGGATTCTTTCTAAAATTGTTCCTACCATACCATATGAGATATGGCATGGTAAGAAATCAAGTTTGAGTCATCTCAGAATTTGGGGTTATCCGGCTCACGTCAAAAGACAACAAATGGATAGGTTAGACTTTAGGTCTTTTAGAGCTCGATTTATAGGATATCCTAAAAAGTCATTAGGATATTATTTCTATATTTTAGAAGATCATAATGTGATTGTAAATTGACATGCCATCTTTCTTAAAAAATAGTTTATTCAAGAGAGCGGTATTGGAAAGCAGATCAAGCTCGAGGAGAAAGTCTCACAAGAGCAACGAGCTAAGGACCAAATGGAGCCAAATTAGGTTGAGCCAATACAATCACTACCTCCTCCACCTCATAGATCAGAAAGGGTTTTCCATCCCCCTGAGAGGTACTTAGGTACTATTTCAGAGAAAGTAGAGAAAATGTTCCTTGTAGGTAATGAGGTTCATGGTGATGATCCTAAAATCTATAACGAGACAATATCAGATATCAACTTCGAGAAATGGTTAGAGGCAATGAAGTCAGAAATTAACTTAATGCACTTAAACCAAATTTGAACCTTGGTAGATCCACCAGAAGGTATAGTACCTATTGAGTGTAAATAGATCTACAAGAGAAAGATTGATGCAAATAGGAATGTGGAGACATTCAAAGCTAAATTACTGGCAAAAGGGTATAGTCAATGTGAAGGCATTGACTATCAGGATACCTTTTTGCTAGTAGCTATGCAAAAATTCATCCGTATATTGCTTGCTATTGCAGCCTATTTTGACTACAAAATATGGCAAATGGACGTAAAAACGGCATTCTTAAATGGATACCTTGAGGAAGATATCTATATAGAACAATCGCTAGATTTCACATCCAGTGATGCTGATCATAAGGTATGCAAACTGCAAAGGTCTATATATGGACTTAAGCAAGTATCTCGAAGTTGGAATACTCATTTTAATGATGTGATCAAATTATTTGGTTTCATCAAAAATGAGGAGGAACCATGTGTCTTCAAAAAGATCTGTGGGAGCACTATTGTCTTCCATGTGTTGTACATGGATGATATCCTTCTTGTTGAAAATGATATTCCCATGCTGACCACAGTTAAAATATGGTTATCCAAAGAATTCTTCAAAAAAGACCTAGGAGAAGCATCCTATATTCTAGGAATTAAGGTCTATAGAGATAGACCAAATAGGATGCTAGGACTTTCACAGAAGATGTACATAGAGAAAGTGCTAAAGAGGTTTAGTATGGAAAACTCTTAAAGGGGTTTGGTATCCTTCAGACATGGTATTCATCTTTCCAAGAGGATGTGCCCTAGCGCACCTGAGAAAATAGAACGCATGAGCAAGATCCCTTATGCTTCAGCAATAGAAGCCTCATGTATGCCATGTAATGTACATGACCTGATATAGCCCATGCTGTGAGTGTTACGAGCAGATATCAACTAAATCCAGGTGAAGAACACTGAACTTTTATGAAATGTATCCTTAAGTACTTGAGAAAAACTAAGAATATGTTGCTGGTTTTTGGTAATGAAGAACTCCAAGTCCAAGGGTATACAGACTCAGATTTTATGTCCGATATAGATGATCAAAAGTCGACATCTGAAAATCTATTTGTGTGTAATGGTGGTGCTATCAGTTGGAAGAGTTTCAAGCAGGCAGTGATAGCAAATTCCACCATGGAAGTAGAAAACATCGTTGCATCAAAAGCTATGAAGAACTCATTCTGGTACAAAAAGTTTGCCGTAGAGATTGGAGTGATGCCATTAGATGCCATTCCTCTATACTATGACAATAATGGCACCATAGTCCTTGCTAAGGAGCTGAGGTCTCACCAAAAATTCAAGCACATCGAGCAGCAATACCACTTCATTTGCAATTACCTCGAGAAGGGTTACGTCGAGGTTAAGAGAGTCGACTCCACAAACAATGCAACGGATCCACATACAAAGCCATTGGGCCAGCAGAAGATCAAAGCCCATCTTGAGAAGATGGAACCTAGATTTATAGCCAATTGGCTTTAGGTCAAGTGGAAGTTTGTTAGATATGTATGCCCTAGAGGCCAGAATTGGCTGACACTTGTTGTACACTTCTAAAGGCAAAATTATAATTTTGACTATAAATAATAAAATAGATTATTTTCTATCACAATATCCATTTAGTGTCTGTGATACATCCCTTGAGTTAATGGTAACAATAATTCTTATTTTCAAGAGTTAAAAATTTAAGACAAAAATTTTTGTTATTAACTCATAAAATGCTTTCGACTGTAAGATCATCATGAGGATGGTGATTGATCCGGAAGGTTGGTGTACAATCGCTTCTTTATAGTAGAAGAGTCTTGAGTCTATGGTGTAGAGATACCAGAGTGAGAGTACAGGTACTCGTTAGAGAACGAGTGCACTGATCGTGACCACCTCGAGCAGTCATAAGAAAGTCTACCTTCTCGTCGATGATTGGCTCAAAGCTGCAGTGGTGTGCCTGGTTCTTTGACTTGAGGTGCATCAATAGTTCACCTTGAGGGTGTTATAGTTTGACTACACCATGATTCGATCTCCTAGCCAATTGGAACCCTAAGGTGTATGTTGGCTATTGCATGTTCATTATAGGAATTGGATTGCACCAAGAGGAAATCTATCTACCTCAGTAGATGAGGAGCAATCCTATGATAATCATGAGAATCAAGTCCATAAGCCCATGGCCATGGCATAGTGAAATAATAGAAAGAGTTTCTATTAAGATTTTCACATTGGACTTGAATCAAATGATTAAATCATATGATAGAAATTGGGGTTTGATGAGTTCACCTTAATCCTAATCTGATCGAGGCTTAAGATAGAAGGACTTAATCACATATGTAACTGCACCAAGAGGTTCATTTTTAGTTCTAATGGGTTGCCACCATATACTTCTAGGTGTCACTAATGGATTTTGAGAGCAATTATAATGATTTGGATGATCAATCATTTTAGTTGTCTGAATCAAAAAAGTTCTGATCCATCGGAAGGTGTTTCGATGATATTGATGATAGAGATCATGACATATCCCATTACCATATAAAACTGAACCTAACTAAGTCATACAAACAAGGGTTTGGATTTGGATATCATCAATTGGACTAACCCAGCTCAATTGATTTGATTTAGATTTAATTAAGTTCAAGAAAATCGTGCTAGCACACGATTGAGCCTAATGTTCTCCTTCTACAATCATTAAAAATTATCTCGATTGAGCCAGATGTGTTTGTGCTCACTCAGATACCTTTACTTAGTCTAACTGGAGTCTGTTCAGATCAAAAAAGAGTTGTCTTAATTTATGAGATAAATTTGAGACAACACCTACCATTTTCCATCACCTGCTAATTCTTGTCTTTTGACTTTGGTCAAACATTGACCTTTGACACTTAGACATCTGCCCATGTGTCATGCATCCATAGGAGAGCAGATAGAGGCTTGTCCCCTTACTAGAAAGAGAAAAGGAGGGGGTGCATGCCTAGGGAGGCATGCACCGAAGGATAGGGACGTCTGGAGTCCCATACAGATCGGACTCTAGGTTGCTTCTTGGAATCAAACTAGGTGGCGCCAAAGGACTCTACTTTGACCAATCTTGGTGCCACCTAAGGTTGTTGGAGAGAGGCTCTCATCTGATTGGATCAGGTGATGTCATCCTACTAATCGGATTTAGATCTGATTGCATGAAGAGATGTGATTGGCTGAGATGATGTGGCACTGCATGGTGCAGTAAGGTCTATATAAACCCTATCTAGGCCTAGCTTTTGAGAGGTTTTCTCTTTGCCCATGCCACATTGCTCTCTCCCTCTCTCCTCTATGCCTTCCTCAAATCCTCTCTCTCCTCTCCATGCCCAAGAGGCTTTGGGCTCAAGTTTGGTGCGATCCAGGCAAGAGAAAGGCGACAAGAAAGGAAGAAAGCAGCACTGCTGCAAGAGATGACATCGAATCTTCAAAAGTTGTTTAGAAGACCTTCAAGATCAGATCCAGATCTGATCATTGGAGGATAGATCGAGAAGAAGGAGATATCTAGATCCTACCTAAGTGGATATCGGTAGAGGTCAGCTGATTGTGTGGCTGCATCTAGAATGTCAGGCAATCAGCAGGATCATCACAGGATAATTAGATTACCTAACAACAAGGTATAAATTAAATCTAATTTAATTTATTTTATTTTATTAGATCTATCAAATTAGATCTAGAAAATATTAGATTTGATTTAGATTTAAGAAAAAAAATTTTTAAAATATTTTTCTTGATCAAATTAGATCTGAACGAATCTGATCTAGAAAATAGGTATTTTCCCTTCACTCTCTTCTCTCTAGAGTTGCCGCCCCAAGGGGGCACCTCCCTTAAGCCTAAGGAAGGAGGTGCCCCATCATAGATCTAAATTAGTGAATCGGTGGTTTGCTACCCTTAGAGAATATCAAAGTTCTCCTCAAATCCATCCTAAAGATCAGGGATTTTTGCTGCACGTGGTATTAGAGATGGGTAATGCCACGGTGATATTACAACAAGAGAGTCTAGGCTTATGTCCGATCCATATCTCATATGGAGTCTTTATGATAGATTTACTTGAAATATTATTCAGAGTAAAATAAGTCATCATAAGAGCAAAATCCTAAAATAGGTAGATGTTGGAAAATATGTCCTAAAGATAATCATCAGCCTATTGATGGTTGAGCTATATTATAATTATAATTAATTTATTATTAAATAAAATAAATATTTTAGTATTTTTTATCATAAAGTCTACATCTTCTAATGAACTCCATTATTGTGATGAAGTCCTTAGGACTATTTATTTTTGATAAAAAGAGAATTTATTAATTAGTCCTTAAACTGTTTACGATCAAATGATAGGCTATTAATAAGGACGATAGTGTCTATCGAGCATAGGTCGCTGTATACCACATTGGTTGGTTGTTCTCTTAATCAAGGAGTGTAGAGACACTAGTATGGCATACAGGTAAGATATAAGGATACATCATCACAAAATATGATCAACTCTAGAATATTTTGCTATCAGGAATTGCTTTGATGGGATATAGGTATAAGTATCCCTTAGACCTAAGATCATTTTAGCAGCTTGCAAGCAACTCACTATGCTTTGGTATCGGATTAACTAAATTTCTAATTCAGTATTGAAAGACTTTTGGGCATAGTCAAGTTCTTGCAAAATCGGTGTGTGATCAAGATGGGATTGACCACTTCAAGAGTTGGAGAAGAATGTATCATTGTATTTTAATATAGCAAAATCTTTGCTAGGATAATCTATGAGATGGATTTGATATTTTAAAATATAATGCTAATAGCATAATCTGGGTTGATAGTTAAACTCTGAGATGTCCTATGAGTATTTTGGTCAAGGAGATGAATTATGTGGAAACTATATTTACATGGATTCTAAGGATGTTGTTCTACACATTCGACCTATCTGACCGTCGGATACCATTGCTAGATGATCACTTTAATTGATATAAAAATTTATTCTTATACTATTGACTTAGGTATGGACCTATGGGATTACACACATAAGAGTTTTTGATCTAATCGATTGGTTGATCGTTGATTAAGAATCATTCTAGGGTTAAATGATCAATACGATTGATGTTTAACCTAGTGCAAGTATTATAGAAGGATCGATTAGTAATTGGATTGCTAATTGACTTAATTTGATTAAGCTAGAGGGCTAAGATTAAGTTTAATTAAATATAATTTATTTAAATTTGGTTTGGGCTTGAGTGGATCAAGATGAATTGGTTTATTAGATAAGCCAATTGCAAGGAAGAATGAGTCCTAGTTCAATTAGGACTTGTGTCAACCCAATCTCCAATTTGATTAGAAATTAAATTAGATTTTAATTTAATTTAATTTAATTTTATTAGATTCTTAATTAGACTAAGACCTATTCTAATTTAGTTCAATTATTTTTGGTTTAATTTGGTTTGAGAAACCATATTTGACCAAGTCAAATTTGGAATCCTAGTAAAACTAAGATTCCTCTCCTTGCGCCACCAATATCCCATGCCCACCCCACACCCCTTCTCTTGGTTTTCTATGTGAAGAATCCTTTCTCCATGATCTTTATGCACACCCCCTCTCTCCCTCTCTTTTTTATATGGAATATGGTTATGGACCAAGTCAAAGTTGGTTGGTTATTTCCAAGTTTCAAATTCTATTGGATAGAATTTTAGGAAACTTAGATTCCTTGCCTTGTGCCGCCCCTTTTCCTTGATTTCTTCTGATTTTCCATGGATTGAATGAGAGGTTTTGTATGCCCAATGCAGGTGGTCCATGGCCAAAAAGAAAGGAGGGGGTGCCCAAGTGTTGGGTGCCCCATAAGTTGCCTAAATTGGACATACCTTGTTTAGGTATTTGATCTAGACAAGAACTTCACCATATCCCTCTATTTAAAAAAAATTTTGGCCTAATTTATTCAGTGATTCTAGATATTAGAGAGAGGATTTTGGGCATGGAGAACCTGGGAGGAAAACCCTTTGGGCATGGGAATTGTAAAGATGCCAATCAAGGTGTCTAGGTGAGAGAGCAAGGAAGAAGAAGAGAGTCTTCTTCTAGGATTGTTTTCTTCTCTCCTGTTCCTCCTCCTTAGAGATTTTTTTGAGAGGTATCTCTGGTTGAAATCTCTTTCCTTCCTTCTGAAAAATTGGAGAGTCCAAATCTTGAAGAAGGAAGATCCAGATCGACCATCGAAGAAGGATCAGCACAGTACTAGCATACTTTACTGATTTTCGGACATCGAACTTCTGATCAGTGTTCCTGGGCTTGTATGAAAAACTTTTAGAGACCGAACATATGTGTAGCTCCGAGTAACATCCTTAAGCCTAGATCAAGAGTTACATACCTGTATTAGATCTAATATAGATCTATGTTGATATGATCAACATATTCTCTTCTGATGATTTTTTAATTTTTGATTTAATTACATACTATAATCATATAACAAGATCCTAGATCTTGGGTCTTGTCTAGTATTTTATGAATTAATTTGATTAATTCCTATTTTTTGATGTTTAGATCTGAAAAGTTTCAAGATCTAATCCTAAAACCCTAGATCTGGTTCCTTCAATTGGTGTCAGAGCTATGATTCATTATTATATGATTAATGATGCATGCTTAGATTATTTTTAGATTAGATCTAATCTATAATTTGATAATTAAATCTAAAATTAAAAAAATTTAATCATACGAACCAATATAAGGTTGTCCAATTGTAAGGTTTGCCTCTTACAATGGAGAGGTTGTCCTAGTTCGTGTAGATCTATTACTAATCATAAATTTATTAGATGAGATCTAAATTTATTTATAATTTATTATATTTAAAAAAAATTAAATTTAAAAATAAATATTTTTAGATTGCACGGACTGATTATAAGGTTGTTCTGCTGTAAGGTTTATCTCTTACAATAGAGAGGTTGTCCTAGTTTGTGCTTATCTAAAACTTGATCATAAAATTTTAGATTAGATCTAAGAGATTTTATGATCTGATTAAAAATATTTTAATTTAATTTTTAATTATCATAAATGATGAAAAATATGTAGAATTTTATGCATAAATTTTAATTTTTTTTAAAATATAATACAGCGGAAGTTGTAAATTAAACCATTTAATCTACAAAAGCATGTAATCAAATTACTAAATCCTACAACTAGAACCTATAACATGTCATAATGCATTCTTAAATCGAAAAAAAAAAGATTTAGTATTGATCAAATCAATACCCTTGATTTAGAATAGTTCTAGATATAAAATCTAGATCGCATTTAGGTGAGAGAAGAGATCAAATCTCATACCTTAGCATGGGTTGAGAACTCTATGGTTGATTTTCATTGTTGCCTTTAGAGCAGCACATACATCCAGCCTTTATAGAAAGTCCACATGAGACTACAATAAAATTGAAGGTTCATCGAACGAAGATCCGCTCGAAGTGCTAGCTTCTCGTAGATCCCTCCTAATAGTTAATTTAAAATTTATTCTTCTAATCTCTTAGACATTTCAAGAGATGAAGAATATGAGGAGGATTAAAGAAGAAATCCAACTCTTAGATCTTCCAAAAAATTAGAAAATAAATAGTTAAGAAAGATCTTAAGAGAAGACACATCTTCTCTTTTCAGGACATCAACCGTTGATGTCCTAAATGGATCTCCATATGTGAACAAGAGGAGACCTTCTCCATTAAAATTTTCACATATCCAGATCTCTTCCCTTCAAATTTTTCTCATAGAAAAAATCATACAAAAATGTGGAGAAGAAGGGTTCTCAAGAAAATCCTAAGAGAAGACCTTCTCTTTTTCTTGTCTCATCAAGACATGATTAGATCATGTCCAAAAATGATCATCCTATCCCAACACCTTGGGGCATAGATTTCCATGCCCTCTTCCTCTCTCTCTCATTGATTTTTATCATATAAAAAACATATATTATTAGAAAGAAAAAAGGCTTGAAACAAAACTATGAGAGAAGACAATCTTCTCTTACCTCTATCTTCATCAGGACATCAACTTTTGTTATCCAAATGAAGGGTCCTCCTCCAAGATTGTTGGTGCCCATAACCTCCCATGCCTCCTCCTTTTTTCCTCTCCTTTTGCCATGGAAATCCTCCTCCAAGATTGTTGGTGCCCATAACCTCCCATGCCTCTTCCTTTTTTCGTCTCCTTTTGCCATGGAAATCCTAAGGTATTTGAGGCCATCTTCTATCTAATAGGATGTGCCACAAAAATAGGGAAGACTAGGTCAAAAATGACCTAGTCAAACAAGGGAAAGATGGATCCTTATGGGGCATCCAACTCTTGGACGCCCCTTCCACAAACTTGGGCATGAGAATGTTAGATATGTGTGCCGTAGAGGCCAGATTGACTGACACCTGTAATACACATCTAAGGAAAAAATTATAATTTTGATTATAAATAATAAAATAAATTATTTTCTATCATAGTGTGTATTTGAAAGTGTCTATGATACATCCCTTGAGTTAATGATAATGATAGTTCATATTTTCAAGAGTTGAAAATTTAAGACATGAATTTTCATTATTAACTCATAAAAATGCTCCCAACCATAGGATCATCATGAGGATGGTAATTGATCCAGAAGGTCGATATATGATCGCTTCTTTAGGATAGATGAGTCTTGAGTCTACGGTGTAGAGACATTAGAGCGAGAGTACGTGTACTTGTTAGAGAATGAGGGCACTGAGCGTAACCACCTCGAGCAGTCATGAGGAAGTCTACCTTCTCATCGATGACTGGCTCGAAGCTATAGTGGTGTGTCTGATTCTTTGACTTGAGGTGCATCGGCAGTTTACTTTGAGGGTATTATAGTTTGACTACACCATAACTCAATCTCCTAGCCATTCAAAATCTTGAGGTGTATATTGGCTATAGCATGTTCATTATAGGAATTGGATTGCACCAATAGGGGATCTATGTACCTCGGTAGATGAGGAGTAGTCCTATGATGATCATGAGAATCAAGTCCATAAGCCCATGACCATGGCAGAGTAAAATAATAGAAAGAGTTTCTATTAGGGTTTTCACAATGGACTTGAATCGAATGATTAATTCATATGATAGATATTAGGATTTGATGAGATCACCTTAACCCTAATCCAATTGGGGTTCAAGATAGAGGAACCTAATCACATAGATAACTATACCAAGAGGTTCACTTTTAGTTCTGATGGGTTGCCACCGTATGCTACTAGGTGTCACTAATGAATTTTGGGAGCAATTAGAATGATTTGGATGATTGATCATACTAGTTGTCTGAATCAGAAAAGTTCTGATCCACCGAAAGGTGTTTTGATGATGTCGATGATAGAGATCGCGATACATCCCATTACCATTTAGAACTAAACCTAACTGGATCATACAAATAAGGGTTTGGATCTAGATGTCATCAATTAAACTAACCTAGTTCAATTGATTTGAATAAGGTTTAATTGAATTCAAGAAAATCATGCTAGCACACAATTGAGCCTAATATTCTTCTTTAATAATCATTAAAGCTTGTCTCGATTGAGATAAATGTGTTTGGGCTCACTTAGAAATCTTTACTTGGTCTGACTGGAGCTCATCCAGATAAAAAAAAGGTTGTCTTAATTTATTAGATAAATTTAATATAACACCTATAATTTTCAGTCACCTGCTAATTCTTATTTTCGGATATTGGTCAAATGTTAAGCCTGGACACTTGGACATCTTTCCATGTGTCATGCATCTATAGGAGAGTACCTGAGGCCTTGTCCTCCTGCTAAATACAGATAGAAAGAGGGTGCATGCCTAGGGAGGCATGCGCCCCATGAGGATAAAGGAGGAGTCCCATACAGATGGGACTCTAGGGTTGCTTCAAGGGATTAAACTCTATGGCGCCAAGAATTCTGTTTGACCTAATCTTGACACTACCTTAGGAGAGTTTTGAGGGTCTCTCATCTAATTGGATCAGATGATATCATCCCACCAATCAGATTTGGATCTGATTGCTCAAAGGGCCATGATTGACTGGGATGATGTGGCACTACATGGCACAGCAGGGTCTATATAAATCCTGTCTGTGCCTAGATTTTTAATGCTTCTGCCTTTAGCCCATGCCACAAAGTCTCTCTCCCTCCTCCATGCCACCATCTGATTCTCTCTCTCCTTTCCATGCTCAAGGGGTTTTGGGCATGAATAAGGTGCGATCTAAGTAAGTGAAAGGCGCTAAGAAAGGAAGAAGGCAGCACTGCTGCAAGAGACAATGATAGTTCTTCAAAAAAAGTTTTGAAGACCTTCAAGATCAGATCTATATTTGATTTTTGGAGAATTGATTGAAAAGAAGAAGATCTCTAGATCCTGCATGAGTGGATACCGATAAAGTTCAGGTACTTATGTGGCTACATCCAGAACCTCACGCAAACATCGAGATCATCATAGGATAATTAAATTAACCAAAATAAAGGTATAGTTAAATTAGATTTATTTTATTTTATTTTATTTTTATTATCAAATTAATAAGATTAGATTTGAGAAATCTCAGATCTAATTAGAATCTCAAATTTTTTTTTTTTAAAATATCCCTCCTGATCCAATCTGATCTGAACAAACCTAATTCGAAAAATAGATTTTTCCCTTCAACTAGTATCAAAGCCAGGTTCCATAATTCACTAGATTTGATTTTAATTTATTTTTGATCTAATAATTATATGATTTTAGATGTCACATTAGATGTAATTAGATTTAAAATTAAAAAATTAAGAAATTAAATAATCTAAATCTAAGATGTATGAGATGCATAACTAGACTAGGAATAGAATTATTCTATGTATAGTCTAGCATAATCATAATTTTAATTTGATTAATTATAATTTTTAAATTAATTTATTTAATATTTTTTGATATTATAGAAGTTATAATTAGATCTAAAAAATAGAATATAAATTTATTTAATTTATTCATATGAGATATGATAGATGCATGTTTAGACTAGTTGTAGAATAGTTCTACAAAATTATCTAGAATAAATTTTAATTTGATATGATCAAATTTAAATATTTTTTTTAGATATTTATGAGATAATTTAGATTTGAAAATATGCATGATATGATACATTAAATGTATGCAAAACATGCTTTTAGTTAGATCAATTTTTATATATGTGATATATGATGTAGATCTAACTAGTTTTGTAGATTTATCGTGTTTTTGATTAAGGCATGCCCCTTGGCCATCCGATCATAAGAACGAAGTGAGGTTTAAAGGCCCTCTCCTTCCATTTGATGGGGTGCTCTTATGGTGTGTAGGGGTGCTACGTGTTCGTCCTTAATCAAAAATTAAAAAACTTATTTTTTGTAAAATTCTAGATCCTGAAATCCTAAGATTTTATATACATATTTTATTTATGAATCTTAAACATAATTATGAATTAAGATTATAAAATATATTAGGTCTAAAATTAAAATTTTTTAGATCTAAGACATATTTATAAAATTGGGTTCGGACTTGGGTAACTCAATTAGGTCTAGCGGTTGATCAAATCAAATCAAGAGTTGGTTAGATGGGATCAAGAGTGCTTAAATTGACTAGTCTAATAGGATTATGTCTGGGTCAAGGTTGAGTCACATGAGTGATCGATCGACTTAAGACCTAATTAGGCTCAGTGGTTAGAGTCTGGATTGTAGGCTAATCTGATTAGTTCTAGCTCAATAATTTGGTGTCTAAGGTAAGTTTGGTAGAGATGATCGACTAATTTTTAATTAGGAGCTATGCAACTCGAATGCATTCTTATCGAGTTAATGGCATATCCCTTCCATCGATCTCACTTATCAAGCCATATTTGTCAGCCCAGTCCTGATCTATGGTGGCTAACAATCCGAGCTGACCCATGCCACTAGGTTAGTCATAATGGTTATGGCTATGTCAAGTCAAGTTTAAAAAGATGTAAATCAAATCAAACCTTTCTAAGAAAAGATTAAGTCTAAGGTCTTCCACCATTGTAGATGTGCGGGCCCTTCTTGGGGTTGATTGTTCTCAGCTGGTTACAGTGGTTAGGTTGCATCAGATGCAACCATGTCTTTTAGGCATTGGATGCTACGGGCTGAAAAATAGATTGGGCTTAATATTCTAGATACGTTAAGAGACCCAATTAGGAATCCAATCTATGCAAATGGTGGGTCTAACTTAACTAAAGAGTTGATCAATATTCTGGGCATGATGATATTCATGAATTAGAGACCAAGTCTGGATGCACCATGATTAGAGAATCATTGGATAAGAGTTGTTCACTTATTGGCTAACCCATCACCGTTAACTGTTAGATGAGGTGATGAGTCAGTTGGTGGGACTGCACTACCCACTAGAAATCAATAATCATGGAGATTTTTGCATCTCTACAAAGGGAGTGTAGAGATCCAAAAAAATAGTGGAAGCTAATTTATTTAAAAATCAAACTTCTAAATAAATTGGTCAAGTCTTAATTACAAAATCTAGCTAGAAACTTTGAGTCTCTATAGGAAAAAGAAAAATGTCTGCGTCCAACCCACTAGCCCCTATACTGGACACCCATAGACTGACTGAACTTAATTACAAGGATTGGCTTCAAAACTTTAAAATTATTTTAGGTTTCGAGAAGTTGACTCATGTATTGGACTAGGATCCCCCCACCTTACCAGCTCATCCGTCCACTGAATAGAGTGTCTCTTGACAAATGGACTGATGAAGATAATAAGGCTAGATACTATATGTTGGGCTCGATGTCTGATGAGCTTCAGTGCTAATATGAAGATATCAAGACTGCCCGCCAAATATTGGCTCACCTGCAAGAGCTGTTTGGTGAACAGAGTCATGCAGCCAAATATTAGGTCACTAAACAACTATTTAAGACTAAAATGCATGATGGGCAGTCAGTCCAAGATCATTATCTGATGATGATCAAAGACTTGAAAGAGCTTGAGAAGCTCAGAGTGAAGTTAGACCAGGATCTGCAGAATGATATAATTCTGTAATCCTTGACTGATGCGTATGGGCAGTTCATCATGAACTACCATAAGCATAAACTTCAGAATACTCTGACCGAGCTTATGAATATGCTGGTTATTACTGAGCTTTCTATGAAAGGTTCTAACAGCTCAGTACATGCTATGGAATGGACTTCTTCCAAAAGAAAGTATTTTGGAAAGAAGAAGAAGTCTATGAAAAAGTAGAAGGTGAAAGGTGGAAAGAAAAAGAAGGAAGAGCTAAAGAAGAAGGCCACTAACAAAGGAAAGTATTTCCATTGTAATACTGACGGCCATTAGAAGCAGAACTGCCCTATATACCTGAGCACCCTAAAGAATAAGAAGGAGATAGGTCCTTCTGAAGGTATGCACATTATTGAATCTAACCTTATGATTTCTTCTGCATCCAATTGGGTGCTTAACTCTAGTTCTAGTGCTCATTTATGAACTTTCATGTAGGATCTTAAGAATAGTAGTAGGCTGAGGGATGATGAGATGATCCTACATATCGAAAATGAAGTAAGAGTTGCTGCTGTGGCTGAGGGAATCTACCCTCTTCGACTACTATCTAGCTTAGATTTAGTACTTAAGGATTGTTATTATGTGCCTACTACAAGTAGGAATTTAATTTCTATTTCATGTTTAGTAGAAGAAGGCTATGTAATTAGTTTCCTTAAGGACCATTGTAATATTTTTTATGAAAGAAATAAAATTGCAAGTATTTCCTTATTAACGGTCTCTATCAGTTACATATTGATGTATCTGTCTTTAATATTGAGCAAAATGCGAATGCCATAGGATCAAAATGATCCAGGAATAGTCCAAATGATAGGTATCTATGGCACCTAAAACTAGGTCATATAGCAGAAGATAGGGTTAACAAATTGGAGAAAATCAGGCTATTGAGTCTGTTAACTTTCGAGTCATATCCAATTTATGATTCATATCTTCATGGCAAAATAACTAAGCTTTCTTTTGTAGGACATGGGGAAAAGGCCACAGATCTACTTGCCCTAGTACATACTAATGGGTGTGGCCTATTTGATGTGTCGGCTATAGGTAACTTTGTCTCCTTCATAATCTTTATCGATGATTTATCTTGGTATGGGTATGTGTATCTTATGAGACACAAGTCTGAAGCCTTTGAAAAGTTTAAGAAATTCAAAGATGAAGTGAAAAAGCAAATTGAAAAACCCATTAAGATTCTTCGATCAGATCGAGGAGGTGAATATCTTAGTCGAGAATTTCTGGACTATCTCGAGCAATGTGGCATAGTCTCTTAATGGACTCCATCTGGAATACCTCAACTCAACAAGATTTTAGAATGGAGGAATCGGATCCTATTAGATATGGTCGGATCCATGATGAGCTTCATAGACCTTTCTGATTTTCTTTGGAGACATAGTCTATTAACTGCTATATATTTACCGAATAGGGTTTCTTTTAAAATCGTTCCTACGACACCGTATGAGATATGGCATGGTAAGAAACCAAGTCTGAGTCATCTCAGAATTTGGGGTTGTTCGGCTCATGTCAAAAGACAACAAGCAGACAAGTTAGACTATAGATTTTTTAGAGCTCGATTCATAGGATATCTTAAAGTCTCATTTGGATATTATTTCTACATTCCAGAAGATCATAATGTGATTATGTGGCGGCATGCCATCTTTCTTGAAAAATAGTTTATTCAAGATGGTGGCATTGGAAAGCAGATCAAGCTCGAGAAGAAAATCTCCCAAGAGCAATGAGCTATGGACTCTATGAAACCAAATCAGGTTGAGCCAATACAATCACTACCTCCTCCACCTCGTAGATCAAAAAGGATTTTCCATCCCCTTGAGAGGTACTTAGGTACTATTTCAGAGGAAGTAGAGAAAATATTCCTCACAGAGAATGGGATTCATGTTGATGATCCTAAAACCTATGACGAGGTGATAGCGGATATCGACTCTGAGAAATGGTTAGAGACAATGAAGTTAGAAATTGACTCGATGCACTCAAACCAAGTCTGGACCTTGGTAGATCCACTTGAAGGTATAGCACCTATTGGGTGTAAATGGATCTACAAGAGAAAGATTAGTGCAGATGGAAATATGGAGACATTCAAAGCTAGATTAGTAGTAAAAGGGTATAGTCAATGCAAAGGCATTGACTATCAGGATACCTTTTCGCCAGTAGCCATGCTAAAATCCATCCTCATATTACTTGCTATTGCAACCTATTTTAATTATGAAATATGGCAAATGGACATGAAAACGATGTTCTTAAATAGATACCTTGAGGAAGATATCTATATGGAATAATCGCTAGGTTTCACATCTAGTGATAATGATCGCAAAGTATGCAAGCTTTAAAGGTCCATATATGGACTTAAGCAAGCATCTCGGAGCTGGAATACTCATTTTAATGATGTGAGCAAATTATTTGGTTTCATCAAGAATGAGGAGGAACCATGTATTTTCAAAAAGGTCAGTGGGAGCGTTATTGTCTTCCTCGTACTGTACATGGATGATATCCTTCTTATTGAAAATGATATTCCCATGTTGACCATAGCTAAAATGTGGTTATCTAAAAAATTCTCCATAAAAGACCTAAGAGAAAGCATCCTTTATTCTTGGAATTAAGGTCTATAGAGATAGACCAAATATGATGCTAGGTCTTTCACAGAAGATGTACATAGAGGAAGTGCTAAAGAGGTTTAGCATGGAAAACTCCAAGAGGGGATTGGTACCCTTCAGACATGGCATTCATCTCTCCAAGAAAATATGTTCCAACACACTTGAGGAGATTGAACACATGAGCAAAATCCCTTATGCTTCAATAATAAGGAGCCTCATGTATGCCATATTATGTACACGATCTAATATAGCCCATGCTGTGAGTGTCACAAGCGGATATCAGTCGAATTCAGGTGAAGAACACTGGACTTCTGTGAAATGTATCCTTAAGTACTTGAGGAGAACTAAGGATATGTTGTTGATTTTTGGTAATGGAGAACTCCAAATCTAGGGGTATACAGACTCGAATTTTATATCCAATATAGATGATCGAAAGTCGACATCTATAAGTCTGTTTGCATGTAATGGTGGTACTATCAGTTGGAAGAGTTCCAAGCAGACAGTGACAGTAGATTCCACCATGGAAGCAGAGTACATCACTACGTTAGAAGCTGCGAAGGAGGCATTCTAGTACAAAAAGCTTAATACAGAGGTCAGAGTGATGCCATTGGATGCTATTTCTCTATACTACGATAATAATGGTGCCATAGCCCTTGCTAAGGAGCCAAGGTCTCACCAAAAATTCAAGCACATCGAGTGGCTATACCACCTCATCCATGATTACCTCGAGAAAGATTACATTGAGGTCAAGAGATTCAACTCTACAGATAATGCGATAGACCCACTTACAAAGCTGTTGGGCCAGTAAAAGATTGAAGCCCACCTTGAGAAGATGGGACTTTGATTTATAGCCAATTGACTTTAGGTCAAGTGGGAGTTTGTTAGATATGTGTGCCCTAGAAGCCAAATTGGCTGACATTTGTAATACACTTTTAAGGATAAAATTATAATTTTGACTATAAATAATAAAATGGGTTATTTTCTCTTATAGTGTGTATTTGAAAGTGTCTGTGATACATCCCTTGAGTTAATGGTAATGATAATTCATATTTTCAAGAGTTAAAAATTTAAGACATGAATTTTCATTATTAACTCATAAAATACTTTCGACCGTAGGATCATCATGAGGATGGTGATTAATCTGAAAGGTTGGTGTACGATCGCTTCTTTAGGATAGATGTGTCTTGAGTCTATGGTGTAGAGACACCGGAGCGAGAGTATAGAAACTCGTTAGAGAACGAGGGCACTTAGCATAACCACCTCGAGCAGTTATGAGGAAGTCTGCCTTCTCGTCGATGACTGGCTCGAAGCTATAGCGGTGTGTCTGATTCTTTGATCAGAGGTGCATCGATAGTTCACCTTGAGGGTGTTATAATTTGACTACACCATAACTCGGTCTCTAGTCATTCGAAATCCTGAGGTGTATGTTGGCTATAGCATGTTCATTGTTGGAATTGAATTACACCAATAGGGGATCTATCTACCTCGGTAGATAAGGAGCAGCCCTATGATGATCATGAGAGTCAAGTCCATAAGCCCATGGCCATGGCAAACTGAAATAATAGAAAGAGTTTCTATTAGGGTTTTCACATTGGACTTGAATCGAATGATTAATTCATATGACAAAAATTAGGGTTTGACGAGATCACCTTAACCCTAAACCTATCGAGGTTTAAGATAGAGGAACCTAATGATATAGGTAACTACACCGAGAGGTTCACTTTTAGTTCTGATGGGTTGCCACCATATGCTACTAGGTGTCACTGATAGATTTTGGGAGCAATTGGAATAATTTTGATGATCGATCATACTAGTTTTCTGAATCCAAAAAGTTTGGATCCATTAGAAGGTATTTCGATGATGTCGATGATAGAGATCGTGACATATCCCATTACCATACGGAACTGAATCTAACTAGATCACACAAATAAGGGTTTGGATCTAGATATCATCAATTGGACTAACCTAGTTCAATTGATTTGAATAAAATTCAATTAGATTCAAGGAAATCGTGCTAGCACACGATTGAGCCTAATATTCTCCTTTAATAATCATTAAAGCTTGTCTTGACTGAGCCAAATGTGTTTGGACTCACTTAGGAACCTTTACTTGGTCTGACTGGAGCTCGTCTAGATCAAAAAAGGATTGTCTTAATTTATGGGTTAAATTTAAGACAACACCCACCATTGTTGATCACCTACTAATTTCTATTTTCGGACATTGGTCAAATATTAACCCTGGACACTTGGACATCGACCCATGTGTCATGCACCTATGGGAGAGTACCTGGGGCCTTGTCCCCATGCTAAATGCAGATAGGAAGAGGGCACATGCCTAGAGAGGCATGCACCCCATGAGGATAAAGGAGAAGTCCCATACAAATGGGACTCCAGGATTGCTTCAGGGGATTAAACTCTATGGCGCCAAGAACTCTTGCTTGACCTAGTCTTGGCACCACCTTAGGAATGTTTTGAGGGTCTCTCATCTGATTGGATTAGATGATGTTATCCCATCAATCAGATTTAGATCTAATTGCTCAAAGGGCCGTGATTGATCAGAATGATGTGGCACTGCATGGCGTAGCAGGATTTATATAAACCCTGTCTGTGCCTAGGTTTTTAATGCTTCTACCTTTAGCCCATGCCACAAACTCTCTCTCCCTCCTTCTCCATGCCACCCTCTAGTCCTTTCTCTCCTCTCCATGCCCAAGGGGTTTTGGGCATGAATAAGGTGCGATCCAAGCAAGTGAAAGGCGTCAGAAAAGAAAGAAGGCAGCACTACTATAAGAGACAATGACAGTTCTTCAAAAGGAGTTTTGAAGACCTTCAAGATCAGATCTATATCTAATTTTTGGAGGATTGATTAAGAAGAAGAAGATATCCAGATCCTACGCGAGTGGATACCGGTAGAGGCCAGGCGCTTGCACGGCTACATCCAGAACCTCAAGCAAATATCAGGATCATCATAGGATAATTGGATTGCCCAAAATAAAAGTATAATTAAATTAGATTTAATTTTTATTTTTATTTTTTTATTATCAGATCAATATGATCAGATTTGAGAAGTCTCAGATTTGATTAGGATCTTAGAGAAAAAATTTTTGAAATATCCCTCCTGATCCAATCAGATCTGAACGAACCTGATCCAAAAAATAGGTTTTTTCCTTAAAAGAAATAGAAGGCCAAAGCACAAAACTTGGGGAGAAATGGGGCAAAGAAAAACTTTTGGCATGGAGAAAAATGGCGCAAAAGGGAAGAGGTGTTTTGGTTTCAAAGGACTCTATCAAATAGAGTAAATATCAAAACCAATTTCTAAATTTGATCGAGTCAAATTTAATTCCAAGAAAACTCTAGATAATAGGGGGTATGGAGACCTTTCTTAGGCATGGAAAATATTACACAAAGATCTGAAAACAAATTAGTGGGCATGGAACAACATAATGGTGCAAAAAAAGAAACAAGGAATCCAAGTCCTACTAAGATTCTCATATATTGACTTGGTCAAATTAATTTTAAATCTAATTAAAATAGAATTAGTATAATTCTAATTATGGGTGATCGTAGTCTAACTAAAAATCTAATTAAGTCAAATTTAAACCATATTTAAATCTGATTTAAATCTTAACTCAATTAGGAATTAGGTGCACTCAAATGCTAGTCGAACTAGGAATTATTTTTTTCTTGTAATTGGCTGATCCAATAAATCAATTAAACTTAATCTAGTTAAGTTTAAACTAATTTTAATTAAATTTAATTTAATTAGAGTTGATCTCAGCATGATTGCTCAATCAGACGGAGCCAATTAGCAATTCACTTGCTAATCGATCCTCCTGCAACACTTGCATTAGGTCAAACATCAATTGCATTGAATGTTTGACCTTAGAATGATTCTCAATCATGAAGTAACCATCTGATTAGGTTACAATCTTTTATGTGTATGATCTCCTAGATTCAAACCTAATTCGATAGCATAGGAACCAATTTCTATACCAATCGAAGTAACCATCTAGTAATGGTTCCCGACGTCCGGATAGATCGAATGTATGCAAAGCAACATTCTTAGAATCCTAGCCCATAGTTACTGTATAATTCATTCCTTTGATCGATAATGCTCAAGATGACTTCGAGTATACTATCAATACCCATACAAGTCATCTCTATTATGTCTCAAAATTTTGCAAATTACGTGATTCCTCACGAGGATTACCTAGGCCTAGGATTTGTTAAATTGAAACATAACGAGTCATTCTCTTTCTGAAGTTAATCAAGAGTGGTCAATTCCATCTTGACTCATACACCGACTTTATAAGTACTTGACTATACCTAAAAATCTTTCGAACCTATATTAAAAGTATAGGCAGTCTGGTACCAAAGTACAGTAAGTTGCTTGTAAGTCATCGTGGTGATCTTAAGTTGGAGGGACACTTATATCCATTGATCTTAGCTTACTACTCTTGATAGTAGAGTGCTACATTGGTCACGTTCAGTGTAGATGTACTCCTACATCTCACCTGCATGTCATACCAGTGTCTCCACACCACTTGGTTATGAAGATAACCAATGCATATGGCATACAATAACCTACACTTAATAAGTTATTGTCCTTGTTAATAACTTATCATTTGGTCGTGAACATTTTTAGACCCATCTGATAAATCCTTCTTTATCAATTGATTGTGGTTCTAAGGACTTTATTATAATTTAGAAATTCATTTAAGGAAGATAGAACTTCTATGATGAACTAGCCAAATAACTATTATTATTAGATAATTCATATACTAATTTCAATCATCTATGACTTAGATGATTGGCTTTAGGATATATTTTTCAACAACTTTCACTTAAACTAAAGCCAATCAAAATGATATCACATATCCTATCTTTTATTTGAGTTCGTAGAACTCCTTAGTTTCAAGGCCTTAGCAAATGAGTCGGTCAAGTCCTCCATTTCCATCGATCTTTCAAAAATCAACATCACCCTGATCTAAAATCAAAGGTGGTAGCGATGCAGAATTGCAGAATATGCTGGTCCTTTGGTTCTTTAGCCTAAGCTAAGGCTTTAGTACTATGATAGGACTGGACCATCGATAGAGGATGCTACTCCAAACTTGCTAATGAACCTCAGCTACTACACAGCTTACATGGTAGCATCATATGCCAAGATGTACTCTACATCACTTAACTGGATAGGCTATAGTATCCTGCTTGAAATCTTTCTAGCAGATTGCTCCTATAATTAGGGTATGACCCAACAATCTCTTATTGTCATATTGATCTAACTAAAAATTAAAATTAAAACATCCATAAGTTTTAAGTTAGTATCTCCATATTTGAGTCACTGGATCTTAGTATTTTCTAAATACTTAGAAATTATTTATACAATCTTTCAGTGGTTCTCACTTAGATCAGACAAATATTTACTCACTATCTTTAGTGAGTATACCATATTTATTTTTTGAATATGGAGAAATTAGATGACAGCTAATCCTTTATTCCTTGCAATGCTGGAATGCCATTCTCGTTTAAGTGAATTTCATCCATAGAGAATACAAGAAATAACACTATAGAATATTTTGCCCACTTATAAATGTAGGGTTTGTTTTTTGTTCATAACAAAGACATACGTTCAAAACGTATGTTCCAAAACTGAGATAATAGCCAAATGGGCTTTATAGGTCTTTACCTTCTTGTCTGCGCTATTTTGACCATTTTGAAAATCCATTTACACCGAATTGATTTTATCCCTTCAGCTGAATCATCTAGTGTCCACACATTATTGATTTTTATGGACTTTATTTGGATTAGATGGCTCCAAGCCACTTCTTAGAGTCAGATCACTGCATTATATCCCTATAGGTGATTGGAACCTTATTGTTCTAATCGAGCTCAACAAGATCGCCATCCCAGACAAAGATATTGAAGTATCTATCTAGCTAATGCAGTACTCTACCGGATCTCCTTAAAGGTGCCACTTTAATGGGCTTCGGGTTTGATCTGATCAAATTCGGTTCTATATGTTTAATAGATTATATCGGTTCTTTTCTACAAGTCAAATTTCTTCAAGTTTAACTTGATAAGCATCAGTTCCTTCTTTAAGAAATTTTTTTCCAAAAGGAAAACCCTACTGCTGATGAACATCTTATGTTCTTCAGCATGGTAGAATTAATAACACTGAAATATCTATTGGACCAAGATCCAAGTTTATCTATGTGCAGACCTTTAACATAGGCTGATCAACTCCAAACCTGAAGGTAAGAGAGTCTAGGTTTATGCCCAATCTATATCCCATATGTAGATTTACAATAGATTTACTCGGTATATATTTTTAGAGTAAAACTAGTAGTCACAAGAGCACAACCCTAAAACAGGAAGATAACTGAACCTTATCGTGGATTGAACCATGTCTAACAAAGTTTAATTTCTCCTTTTAGATACACTATATTCTAAAAAGGAATCCACTGAGAGAGAATCCTATTCACTCCTAGATATGTCATAAACTTATTGGATAAGTATTCATCTCTTTGATCTGATCGAAGAGTTCTAATACCATTTTTAGTTTATTTTTCTATTTCATTATTGAATCATTTGAACATTTCAAATGATTTAAGCCAGATGCACCCATGCCAAGATAGTTCATCTATAATAAAATATTAATATCTTTCTTTGGCACTTAAGTTCATAAGTCCACATACATCATTATGTATGAGACTTAGAACTTTATCGACTCCTTTATCTTTTCCATTAAATGGTGACTTTGTCATCTTTCCAAGAAGACAAGACTCACAGGCTATCAATGATTCACAATCATTGATGTCGAGATTTTTCTGTCAAGCTAACCTATTTATCCTATTCTTGTCAAGATGATTAAGCCTATAATGCCAAAGGTAGACATCCATGATATAATCTAACTTAGGTGTTTATTAAATATGTACATTATACTTAACAGGTTGCATAAATGTTAAATATTATTTTTTATTATCCATGTATTGTTATAATATTATTCATAATAATATTCTTTATTAATAAATGATAATTATTTTTGACCAAAATGTCAACATAGATCATATTTATTATAAATGATGGACAACGATGACAATCTCTCAAAATGACATCTTTTGAAAATAAGCTTGATAATTTCTAAAGCTAGGATTGGAACAAGACTTCCATCTCCAATGTTCAGGTATTTCTCATCATTTTTAAATATTCCACTTTTCTATAGTCCTTACAATAAATTGCATAAAACCATCAGTATCTAATACCCAGGTAGTAGAATTACATACAGAGAAATTTCAAGATGTTATCATATAACATCTTTGATCAGCAACTCTTGCTCCTTTCTCTTGCTCAGCTTGTTATAGTCAAGGAAAGCAAGACAATTCTTCTTTCCAAGACCCTGCTTCTAATAGGAGAAGCATTATGCCTGATTTGGATCAATATTGGACTAATTATTTTGACTGGGCTTAGAAGTTCCAATACAAACCCATTCGTATTGTTGAACCAAATTTAATTTTCGATACTAATTATCGAAGTTGGATCTCATAAGTCATCATTGTTTAATAGTGATTAGAGCAATTAGGATTTAGCCTTATTTTGAGAAAAGAGAACAATGACCTAAGTATATGAATTATTTTAAGCCTAGAGACTTGGACTTTAGTCTTAAGGTTCTTCCACTATTTTATTCAAATTAGTAGCCTCTACCTCTAATTTGAAAAATTACTTTAATTTTTTAGTAGGTACTAGAATCCACATAGACTACACACAAGCTCGACTTTGGTCGGCCAACCCATGTGCATTTATGGGTAGGTTCATTAACCAATTATTTCTCCAAACAACTTCTAGTAATTTAATTTTACCCCAAAAATTTAATCAGTAGGCTTTGGCCTCGACTGTAAGAATCTAATTAGGTCCAACCATTAGCATGACCATACTTGGTACATCTAACCAACGAATGATTAAGCCTAACTTTGGTTGGCCAACCTAACCATCATTAGAGAAATACTTCCAAGTTATCATATTATGAATGATAATTTCATTAGTGAATAAGCATCAGCCCTTTGGGCCTCTAATGATTATTGAGTTAATGGATCCATTATCATCCAACTTAATGAAAGGCTATGACTTAGTTATCCCCATAACTTTATCATTTTAATGACCTAATAATTTTCAAGAATTTAAATTTATTTATGATTTAAGGATTGAAAGGACATGGACCAATTTGCTCCCATTGACTTCACCAAGTCAAGTTCTCCCACTAACTTCTCAAGTCTTTAATAAGGACTAGGATCAACATCGTTCCATGGGCACCTAGTTTAGTCTCACTGAATAAAATCAGTCTTACTAATTTTCTATGTGACATGGGTTAGTACGAATCAATGAGCAACCTAATCAAGACTTGGTTAATCACATTATCCAGGTAAGTGAGATCGATGGGAAGGTCTGCCAAGGTTTGCCTTAGACACGATTAGAAATGGCTAGGTAAGCAGGCTACCAATTAAAAATCATCGATCTGAAAATGCAAGACTTATCTTAGACATCAATTGATTTATCAATTTTGATTTGGTCTACCTAAAGACTCAGGCTCGATCACTGAGCCATGATCAGTATCTATTTGTTAGATGTATGGATTTTGATTAACTATAACTATTGAAGTGATCTATAGAAATGATCTAATCCTAATTAACTATTAATTAGATTTGATCAATTTCTTAACTTAGTCCATATTTAATCTGATCCTAGGTCTAACTCAATTAAAGACCTGATCAAAGCTAACCCATTATCCTTTAATCCATGTTTTATGAAATTATCTTAGGATCTTCAAATCACAAACCTAGATCCTAAACAAGTACTTAATTCTTAACTAAGTTCAAGAACTATGGGTTTGGGTTTGTGAAATCTTAGAACTAATTTCTAATTAGATCATTTGATATATTTTCAAATTGTAAACAGTTTACATTAAATCATATTCAATATATAATTTTAGATCTGATTTGTTTTAATGTTTCGATCATGTCCTATGATTTTGAATCTAGGATTTTGTAGAAAGTAAGTTCTCAATTTAAATTTTATAAAACAAATATATCATATACATTCTAGATTCAAAACAAAAGATACATATCCACATATGCAACAATAGGATGTAGATCTAAACATAAAATACATCATATGGATCAGATCATAAATTATTTAAAATTAGATTTAAAATTTTAAAATAAATCATAAATTATTTTAGATCTCATCTAACATATTTATAATTTATTCAGATAAGTACATACTAGGACAATCTCTCCACTATAAGGAATAAATCTTATAGTAGGACAACCTTATAATTAGCATGTCCAATCCGACATTATTTAGATCTATTCTAAATAATCCAAAATAGATTTAACATCTATTTAATTTTAGATTTAAAATTAAAAAATAAATCATAAAATTATTTAGATCATATATAACTTATTCATGATTCAAGAATAGATCAATACATACTAGGACAACCTCTCCACTGTAAGGGATAAACCTTATAATAGGACAACCTTATAGCAGTATGTGTGATCTATAGAGTTTTATTTTTTAGATTTAATTTAACATAAATATGATCATGTTATAAATGAACCTAGATGCTCTAATACCATTGATGGGAAATATGCAAGATTTCATGCATGAATTTTAAAATTTTTTGAAATATAATGCAGCGGAAGTTATAAATTAAACCATTTAATCTATAAAAGCATGTAATCAAATTTCTAAAACCTACAACTAGGACCTATAACATGTCATAATACATTTTTAAATTTAGAAATAAAAGATTTGATATTGATCAAATCGATACCCTAGATCTAGAACAATTCTAGATCTAAAACCTACATCGCATTTAGATGAGAGAAGAGATCAAATCTCTTATCTTATTGTGGGTCAAGAACTCTATGGTTGATTTTTCTTGTTATCTTTAAGTCTGCACATGCATCCAACCTCTACAGAAAGTCCACATAAGGCTGTAACAAAATCGAAGGTTCGTCGAATGAAGATTCGCTCGAAGTGCTAGCTTCTCGTGGATCCCTCCTGATGGCTAATTTAAAATTTATTCTTATGATCTCTTTGATATTCTAAGAGATAAAGAATATGAGGAGGATTAAGAAAGAAATTCAACTCTTGGATCTTCCAAAAAATTAAAAAATAAATAGTTAAGAATGATCCTACGAGAAGACACATCTTGTCTCTTTAGGACATCAATCGTTGATGTCCTAAATGGATCTCCATACGTGAACAAGAGGAGACCTTCTCCTCTAGAATTTTCACACATCTAGATCTTGTTCTTTCTGATTTTTCTCATAGAAAAAATCATACAAAAATATGGAGAAGAAGGGTTCTCAAGAAAACCCTAAGAGAAGACCTTCTTCTCCTTTTCTTCTTTCATCAGGACATGATCAGATTATATCAAAAAATGATCATTCTACCCCAACACCTTGGAGCATAGATCCCCATGCCCTCTTCCTCTCTCTCTCTCTCTCTCATATTTTTATCATATAAAAAATATATATTATTAGAAGGAAAAAAGGCTTGAAAGAAAACTATGAGAGAAGATAATCTTCTCTTACCTCTGTCTTCATCAGGACATCAACTTTTGTTGTACAAATGAAGGGTCCTCCTCCAAGATTGTTGGCACCCATAACCTCACATGCGTCCTCCTTTTTTTCTCTCCTTTTGCTATGAAAACCTAAGGTATTTGATGCCATCCTCTATCTAATAGGAGGGGCCACAAAAATAGGGAAGACTAGGTCAAAAATGACCTAGTCAAACAAGGAAAAGATGGATTCTTATGGGGCATCCAGCACTTGGACACCCCTTCCATAATTTTGGGAATGAGAAACAAAAGGCCAATGCACAAAACCTAGGGAGAAAGGGGGCAAAGAAAAATTTTTGGCATGCAGAAAAATGGTGCAAAAGGGAAGAGGTATTTTGGTTTCAAAGGACTATCAAATAGAGTAAATATCAAAACCAATTTCTAAATTTGATCAAGTCAAATTTAATTCCAAGAAAACTTAAGATAATAGGCGGCATGGAGACCAGATATCATGTTTAGTGTATATTTATGTGCTCATTTTCAATCTAATAAAAAAGAATCACATTTAAATGCTGTTAAAAGAATACTTAAATACTTAAAAGAAACTCAAACCTTAGGGTTATGGTATTCAAAAAATTCATCAATTGACCTAATAGGGTATTCAGATGCAGGCTTTGCTAGATGTAAATTAGATAGAAAAAGTACTAGTAAAACTTGCCAATTTTTAGGAGTTAACTTAATCTCTTGGTTTAGCAAGAAGCAAAATTCGGTAGCACTATCTACGATCGAGGTCGAATACATTGCAGCCAAAAGTTGTTGTGCACAAATCTTATGGATTAAGCAATAACTTGAGAATTTTAGCATCAAATTGAACAAAACTTTTATAAGATGTGATAATACTAGTGCCATTAATTTGACTAAAATTTTAATTCAACACTTTAGGTCAAAACACATTAAAATTAGGCATCATTTTATAAGAGAACATGTCCAAAATAATGACATATTACTTGATTATGTTTGTACTAAAAAATAATTGGCTAACATATTTACAAAGGGTTTAAGTGAGGATAGGTTTTATGAAATTAGAAGAGAATTAGAAATTCTTGATCTATTAGCCTAAACATCTTTCTGATTCCATGTTCTTTCCTATGAAATCACCTTGAATCAAATCTTGAACTTTATTCTCATCTTTCAATCTTTAAAAAGCTTAAATTTATACTTTCTTTGATCAAGCTCATGAATGAAGTTCTACCCTAAAAGTTTCACATTTTTCTAGATTTTTTTCATCATTTTTTTGATTTTTTTTGTGCCATGGGTCAACCTAGGGGGTGACCCTAAGGCATTTTAGTCTTTTCCCTAAAAAACCCATCGAGCCTTTTATTTGAAAATTTTTGATCGAACAGGCCAACCTTGCTTCGCTTTCTTTCCCTATTCCATCATTCAACCTTCCAAAACCCACATTTATTCCTCCCCTAAATCAGTAAAAACTCACCAAAAATCGCCATTTCTTTGATTCCTCCTCCAAATCACCCCTTAAGGATCCAAAATTCCTCTCTATTTTCTCCCATTGTGGGTGGATTCAAGGGCTCTAGCAAACTCTCACCCCAAAACCCACCATCGGTTACCATCATTAAAATCCTTCCTTTTTCTCTCAAAATCTTCTCCATTCCACTTCTCCTTAAGACTCTCTAGTGGGATTGAAGGTCCCTTTGCTCTCAATGGCACACAAGATGAAGTTGCCGTGGAGGAGGAAGTCCGTCCGTGACCTAGAGGAAGATGTTTATCGAAAAAGAATGACAGTCAAGCCCTCTCTTGCTCCAACCTTAGCTCCCAGACCTGCTCTAGCTACCTCACCATCCTCTCTCACTCCAAGTAAGATCTTTCTTTCCGATTGAAGAGTTAAACCAGGGAAGAATATTGACTTTGGATTCTTTGAGAAAGAAGGATTTTCTATTGTTTCAAAAATTAAGAGTCAAGGATGGGAGTTTTATTATCTATAAAAAAAAATGCTTATGTTGATCTGGTCAGGGAATTTTATTTGAACCTAAGTTACTCCAATGGAACAGAAAGGTCATCTGTGAAAGGAGTTGACATTGTCCTTGATCTATTTCATTTGGGACAAATCTTGCACTTGCCTTGTGGGGGTTATGCTGGTATGGAGCTCATTAACAAAGAAGAGGGAGTGAGAATTATTTTAGGAAGAGATTTTACTAGTAGCTTAACCAAGTTAGAAGCAAAAATACTTTCAGTGGAAATGAGACTATTGCACCACATGGTTACCAAATTATTTATCCCTAGAAGTGGCAGGCATGATTTCTTATCAGGTAGGGATGTATGCATTATGTACCATGTGATCACTGAGACCCCCTTGAACCTCCATGCTTTGATTATTGAGGCCATGAGGAAGACACTGAATAGATCAAAGGCTCACTTGCCTTATGGTATGACCCTTAGCTTAGTCTTTAGGAGGTTCAGAGTCAGTTTTGAGGGGAAGGCTATCACCAGATTATTACACATAGATACAATCAACCGCCATACATTGCACCGCATGGGTTTCTCAAAGACAGAAGGCAGTTGGTCTAAGGGAGCAGAGGAGGAGAGAGTAGAGGAGGAGGGACCATCTTCACCTTCTCATGATCATAGAGTATCTCCCAACATTTAGTTCTTATCTGATCACGAGGCTGGTCCCTCGGCATCTGTGAGGAGCAATGCACTTGTACCACATCAGGATGCATAAATTCAATTGTCAGACTCTCAAATGATCAGCTCAAGATGATAGCTGATTGAATGTTTTAGTCAATTATCGATGTCCTATCTCAATGGATGGCAGATTTTTTGTCTCGATAGATGCCTAGTTCTTCTTAGGGGGAGAGTTATCATTTTATCCCTCCATCTGATCAGACTTTAATTCCTCACGTCTCTACTATTTTTCAGATGCTTTCTGCTCAATCTGCATAGATTGAGGAGCTTGAGGGATGTATTTTGAGGCTAACTGAGAGGGTACTAGATATTCAGAGGCACGTATTAGATTTGGCCTGACCACCACCTCAAGCAGATGTCACTGAGATATCAAATCTTTCTGCAGAGCTATCAGACTACGTGGTGTTCTAGAGGGTGGATTTGATTTTCTGAGGAGAGAGTTCATAGATTCTAGTAAGGCTGTTTCCACTTAGATCGGCACCCTTATGCAGTCCATGTTGAGAGCTTTGGGATACTTGGACACCATTAGGATTGCTTTTCTCGACCAGCCTATTTCTTTCTAGGCTCCTGAGCCGTCTCGTTCAGCTGCTCGTGCTCACACCTCTACTCGTGGCCGTGGCAGACGTACTCGTGGTTGAGGACGTGCTCCTAGCTTTGACCCTGATACTCCTCATTACATTTCTGACTCTTCATCTGATTCTGATGCATCCAAGCATGACCTCTACTAGATCTAGTTTAGTCATCCTTGTGTTGGTCTATGGCCTTGTATCTTTTGGTTGTTTATATATGTTAATGATTAAGTCATGGTTGATTGTATTTTTTTTGGATACCCATGACTTCTACATGTGTATTGATGACTCTATGTTCTAGTTTGTTGTGTATGGAATGTCTATATGATGATATCATTTGGATGAATTAACTCTTATGAATATTTTAAATTTCTATTAAAGTATGCTGTAAATAGTCTTGCTTGGCCTATATGATTGGTATATGTCTTGTTTTCTTTATAAATTTTTGTTTTAACATAAAAACATATCACAAAATATAAGGAAAAGGCTTTTTCTCTTTTTCTTTAAAATTTCTCTAGATCTTAATTGATAATGTCAAAAAGGGAGAGTAGAGAAATAAAATTGGGCAAGAAGCAAAGCAAAATTGACAAACAAAATTGGGCAATAAACAAAAACAAAATTGACGAAGGCAACAAGTAATTTAATTATCAAGCTATTCATGATGCTCCTTACTATCTTTTATGCATGTTAGTCAAATAATTGAATATAATATTCAAGAAAGTGATGTATCATGTTCCTTCAAATACTTGAAACTCTTAATCAATGCTTCTACAAGTTTTACCTTTGCTTATTCTCAAGTGTTTTGTCATCATCAAAAAGGGAGAGATTGTTGCTCCAAAAATTAATTTTGATGATTACAAAATATTTGAGGGGATTACTAATAATTTTGGCTTGATAAAAAATTTATTATATTTTGAAAGCAAAATCATAATTTTATCAAATTTTGGTTCAAAAGCCTCAAGAGCAAGAAAGAAGATTTGTGATCTATTGGAGGCAATTTCACATATTTTGGATTTATATTTTAAGAGATAATCAATTTTTAAGAAAAGGGTCGACCCCTAAGTCGACCCTTGTCAAAAGGGGCTGAATGGCACGGGTTTCTTTGGCTGGCACACCAAAGGGGTCGACCCCTATATCGTCCCCTATGCTAAGGATCGATCTAGGGGTCGACCTCTGCTGCTCCGAAGGCAAAAATACCGAGCAGTGGGTTTTCTATCATAGAGGTCGACCCCCAAGTCGACTCCTACAATGGAAAAAGTCCGCAACTACTATTTTTCAATCCTTTTTTGCTGCATTTAATGCTCCAAAATGGGTCTTCAATGGCTACAAATTGGGTTTGTTTTCTCTCTAGCCATCATAGAGGATATAAAGACTTTCAAAATGAAGGAACACTAAGAAAGATTCAAGCATTCATTTCAATCCTAAGCAAAAAGCCCTCTTCAAACAAAGAAGCTTTCATTTTTAAGCTCACCAAGACCTCAAAAGCTCATTCAAGTCTTCAACAATCTTGAGAAAAATCAGAAAAGGTTCCTCTTTGTTGTGTAAAGTATTCTTAAAGTTTTTATTTGCTCATTTAAGAAGCTTGAGTTATATTTATTGACATAAACTCTTACTCTCTACTCTTTGAGTTGTTTTAAGTTTTAGAAGGGTTCCAAAACTTGGGAAGGTTGATCCTAACCTTAAATAGGATTGTATTGGGTTGGCTTGTATCCGAGAAATAAGTGTTCTAGCTTGGGATAGCTAGGGTTGGAAGTTTCCAATGTTGTATTTAGTTTGAATATGTTTAGTGGATTTGAATACCAAAGTAGGAGCTTGAGGAGTGGATGTAGGTACAAGATTGGCACTGAATCACTATAAATCTTATTTGTTTATGGTGTTCTTCCCCTCTCTCTATCTTTACATTGTTATATACTTGCTCTTTTGATATTCACTTATTCTCTACACTTAAAACACCTATCACATATCACTTGCATATCATCACATAATCTTTGTAACTCTAAATTAGCTTTAAAATTTTAAAAATCCAATTCACCCACCCTCCCCTCTTGGATTGCACAGCTGGGCAATATCATATATTGACTAGGTCAAATCAATTTTAAATCTAATTAAAATAGGATTAGTGTAATCTTAATTATGGATGATCTTAATCTAATTAGGAATCCAATTTAGTTAGGTTTAAAGTACATTTAAATATAGTTTAAATTCTAACTTAATTAGAAATTAGGTGCACTCAAATCCTAGTCCAACTAGAAATTATTTCTCTTACAATTGGCTCATATAATAAATCAATTAAACTTAATCTAATTAAATCCAAACCAATCCTAATTGAATCTAATTCAATTAAAATTGATCTCAGCCTAATTATTCAATTAGATTGAGCTAATTAGCAATCCAATTGCTAATCGATCCTCTTGCAACACTTGCATTAGGTCAAACATCAATCGCATTGAATGTTTGACCATAGAACGATTCTCAATCATTGATTAACCATATGATTAGATTACAATCTCTTATGTGTGTGACTCAATAAGTTCGAACCTAAGTCGGTAGCATAGGAACTAATTTTTGTACCAATCGAAGTAACCATTTAGCAATGGTTCTCGATGTCTGGATAGGTTGAATGTATGCAAAGCAACATTCTTAGAATCCTAGTCCATGTTACCATATAATTCATTTATTTAACCAATAATGCTCAAGATGACTTCAAGTATGCTATCAATACTCATACAAGTCATCTCTATTGTATCTTAAAATTTTGTAAATCCCATGACTCCTCATAAGGATTATCCAAACCTAGGTTTTACTAAATTAAAACACAATAAGTCCTTCTCTTCCTAAAGTTAATCAGGAGTGGTCAATCCCATCTTGACTCACACACTGACTTCATAAGTACTTGACTGTACCCAAAAATCTTTCAAACCTATATTAGAAATACAGGTAGTCCGGCACCAAAGTACACTGAGTTGCTTGCAAGTCACTATGATGATCTTAGGTCAGAGGGATACTTATACCCATTAGTCTTAGCTAGCTACTCTTGATAGTAGAGTACTGCATTGATCACTTTTAGTGCAGATATACTCCTACATCTCACCTGGATGTCATACCGGTGTCTCCACATCACTTATTTATGAGGACAACCAATGCACATGGCATACAACAAACTACACTCCAAAGTTATTATCCTTATTAATAACTTATCATTTGATCATGAATAATTTAAGAACCATTCGATAAATCCTTCTTTATCAATTGATTGTGGTTTTAGGACTTCATCATAATTTAGGAGTTCATTTAAGAAAGATAGAACTTCTATGATGAACTAGCTAAATAACTATTATTATTAGATGATTCACATACTAATTTTAATCATCTACAACTTAGATGATTGACTTTAGGATACATTTTCTAATAATAAATGTGTTAGATTTGATCTAAGGTAATTTATGATTGATTGCAATTGAAATGGTTTCAATTACACGAACCTATTTGGATTAGATCTAAAGTAGTTTCATGTTAATTTTATTTGTATATTGATTATAAATCAAACATGCAACTTAGTTGGTAGAACCATGTTATAAAAATATATATAAATATGAAAATTATTTTTAAAAAGCTGAACTCCAATCCTCAGTCCAAAACTTAATTAAGAATTAAGAAGCTATTTGATTAGGATCTATGATTGTGAATTGAAGATCCTAAGATCCAAATCATAACACATTGGGTTAATGGGTTAGTAAAAATTAGGTCCATTAACTAGATTAGACCTAAGATTAGATTAAAGAATGGACTTAATTAGAGAATTGATTAAATCTAATCAATTATTATCTTAGATTAGGTTAAGGATTCTCTAG
This sequence comes from Cocos nucifera, assembly GCA_006176705.1. NCBI lineage: Eukaryota > Viridiplantae > Streptophyta > Magnoliopsida > Arecales > Arecaceae > Cocos > Cocos nucifera. Next base: position 134,380 of record QRFJ01002849.1, on the reverse strand, counting down.
ATCAATTACAATAGTTGTAGTTGGTTAAGTCCATGTCATTAATGAGATCCAAGATGGACTTGATTCTTGACTACATGGTCTGGCATGAACTGTTAGGTTGATAATTAAACTAGTTGATGTCTAAGGTAAGTCTAGCATTCTAGATTGGTGGTCTTTAATTGGCAGTCTGCTTATCTGTGTTAGATATATGTGCCCTAGAAGCCAGAATTGGCTGACATTTGTAATACACTTCTAGGGGCAAAATTATAATTTTGACTAATATCAATAAAATGGATTATTTTCTATCACATATGTGTATTTAGTGTCTGTGATACATCCTTTGAGTTAATGGTAATGATAATTCATATTTTCAAGAGTTGAAAATTTAAGATATGAATAATCATTATTAACTCATAAAATGCTCTCGACCATAGGATCATCACGAGGATGGCGATTGATCCAGAAGGTTGGTGTACAATCGCTTCTCCTTAGTAGATGAATTTTGAGTCTATGGTGTAGAGACACCGGAGCGAGAGTACAGATACTCGTTAGAGAACGAGGGCACTGAGCGTGACCATCTCGAGTAGTCATTAGGAAGTCTACCTTCTCATCAATGACTGACTCGATGCTGCAGTAGTGTATCTGGTTCTTTGACCTGAGATTCATCGGTAGTTCACCTTGAGGGTGTTATAGTTTGACTACACCATTACTCGATCTCCTAGCCATATGGAACCCTGAGGTGTATGTTGGCTATAGCATGTTCATTGTAGGAATTGGATAGCATCAAGATGGAATCTATCTACCTCAGTGGTAGAGGAGCAGCCCTATGATGATCATGAGAATCAAGTTCAGAAGTTCATGGCCATGGTAGAGTGAAATAATAGAAAGAGTTTCTATTTAGGTTTTCACATTGGACTTGAATCGAATGGTTACATCATATGATGGAGACTAGGGTTTGACAAGTTCACCTTAACCCTAATCTAATCGGGGCTCAAGCTAAGAACTTAATCACACAGGTAGCTGCACCAAGAGGTTCATATTCAGCTTTGATGGGTTGCCACCATATACTGCTAGGTGTCACTGGTGGATTTTGGGAGCAATTAGAATAATTTAGATGATCGATCATTCTAGCTGTTCGAATTAGAAGAGTTCTGATCCATCGAAAGGAGTTTGGATGATGTCGATGATAGAGATCATGACATATCCCATTATCATACAGAACTGAATCTAACTAGGTCACACAAACAAGGGTTTGAATTTGGTGATCATCAATTGAACTAATCCACTTCAATTGATCTGAATGAGATTCAATTAGGTTCAAGAAAATCGTGCTAGCACTCGATTGAACCTAACATTCTTCTTTTACTATCATAAATAAGTTGTCCTGACTGAGCCAAAGGAGTTTGTGCTCATTTAGAGGCCTTCACTTTGTCTGACTGGTGCTTGTTAAAATTAGAAAAGGTTGTCTTGCTTTGTAAGATATTACCTACCATTTTTGGTCACCTGCCATTTCTCGTCCTTTGACTTTGGTCAAAAGTTGACCTTTGACTGGTCAAATGTTGACCATTGATACTTTGACTTTTGTCCATGTGTCATGCACCAATTGAAGAGTTGGTGGGGGCCTGTCCCCCTACCAGAACCTGACAAGGAGGAGGGCACACGCCACCCTTGGTGTGTGCCCAAGTTGGAGGCGCCCAGGAGTCCCTGTTGGATAGGGACTCCATCTCCTTTTTGGATTCCAATTAGAGTTCTCCTAAGAACCAACTTTGACTGGTCTTAGGCACCCTCTAAGGAGGAATCTAGGGGACTCTATTCCCATCAATCAGATTTAGATCTAATTTCACAAAGAGTTGTGATTGGTTGGGAAGAAGAGGAGTTGGATCACGTTTAGTCTATAAATAAGACCCTACGTCCAACTCAAATTAAGTTTGAAATAACAATTCTCCATGCCTCAAGGCTGCTTCTCCTCTCCTCCTCCATGCCAAACCCACCCTCTCCCTCTCCTCTCCACATCCAAAAGGAGTTTTGGGCCTTGGTTGGTGCGATCCAGACAAGAGAAAGGCTACTGAAAGCTAGAAGGCTGCGTTGCTGCAAAGGACAACTACTGATCTTCAAAAGGAATTTTGAAGATCCTCCAGATCAGATTTAGATCTAATTTTTCGAGATGTGATAGAGAAGAAGAGGATCTCCAGATCTAGCCTGAGTGGATATCGGTAGAGGCCAGGCACTTGCATGGCTAGATCCAGAACCTTCCACTGCTTACAGGATCATCAATAGATAATAGGATTACCCACTTCAAGGTAAATTAAATTTGATTTAATTTATTTAAATTTATTTTAATTTTTTAAAATAATAATAATTAGATCTAAAACATTCCAGATCTGATCTAGATTAGAGAAAAAATTTTAAAATATATCTCTTGATCTGGTCAGATCTGAACAAATCTGGTCCAAAAAATCAGGATTTTCCTTCAACCTGATCATTTTTTATGGTGTCTAAGACAAGCTTTGGCAGACCCTTCCATTGATCTCACTCACCTAGCCTTCTTGGTGAGATTATATTTTGATCAGATCACTTGAAAATTTGAGCTAATCCATGTTAGCTAGGTAAATTAGTATGATTGATTTAGGTGCTCCTAAACCAACCTATTAATGGTCTTCCTTAAGCTGACTTGGTGAAGCCAGTAGGAGGATCATGAGAAGCTGGTTCATCTGATCTTCTCTCTTCTAAAATCAAATCAATTAAATCCTCTAAAATTATTAGGTCCTTAAATTGAAATAGTTATGGTGATAACTAGATCATAGCCTCCCATTAAGTGGGTGATAATGGGTCCATTAGTTGGATAATTATTAGAGGCTCAAAGTTCTAGTGCTTATCAGTTGATGGGATTATCATTCCTTATATGATTTCTTGGCTGTGTCTTTCTAAATGTTGGTTAGGCTGATCAACCAAAGTTAGGTTTAATCATTCATTGGTTAGATGGGTCAAGTATGGTCATGTTAATGATTGAACCTAACCAAACCTTTTTAGTAGAGACCAAAGCCTACTGATTAGGGACTGGGATAAAAATTAAATTACTAGAAATTATTTAAAAAAATAATTGGTTATGAACCTATCTTTAGATGTACATGGGTTGACCAACCAAAGTTGGGCTTGCGTGCAGTCTATATGGATTCTAGTACCCACTAAAAAAATAGGATAATTCCTCAAATTGGAGGTAGAGACTATCAATTCAAATAAAATAGTGAAAGAACTTTTTGACTAAAGTCCAAATCTTTATGTTTAATGAATTAATTACTAATTAGATTTTGGTTTTTCTTGGTATAGATATGGCCACTTTCCTATCATTTCAATTATTATTAGATAATGATAAGTTGGTGAGACCCAACTTTGGTAGCTGGTATCGAAAGTTGAAGATAGTCTTGGAACATGAATGGATTTTATATATGTTGATAGATCTGACACTTGAGGAGCCAGCTCCCAATGCACATGGAATAGTAAGAGACACTTACCAGAAATAGCTCAGTGACCAAACCATGATGCAATGTATTATGCTGGCAGCCATGAGCGACGAGTTCAATTGCAGGTTCGAGATGGCTTAGCCAAAAGATATGCTTCAAGTGTTGGAGGATTCTTTTGGCATGCTCGATGATGTTGAGAGGCATAAGACTAGTTGTGCCATATTCAATGCCAAGATGCAAGATGGAGCTTCTATCACTAATCATGTACTATACATGATCGAGCTGATGGAGTGTTTGAGCAAGCTTAGCTTTTTCTTACATGAATAGCTTGGGAAAGATGCAATACTGAACTCGCTACCCAAGTTCTATCTCCTATTCCTCACTCATTATAGAATGACAAAGCCTAAAGTAAACAACCATGTGTTACTAGGGTTACATCAGAACTTTGAAAAGGATCACCAACTCCACAAGAAGTTGGTGAACTTAGTGGGAGGTTCTGCTTCTAGTTCTCGACCCTTTAAGAAAGAAAAAAATAACAAGAAGAAGAAGGACAAGAAGATGCAAGTTCAAGCTGGAACATCTATGTAGGGCAAGACCAGAAAGATAAAGCTCGATAAGAGTCAAGCTAAATGCTTCTTTAGTAAGAAGCGGGGGCATTGAAAGAGGAACTGTCCTTAGTACATTGCTTTCCTAGATCCGAACAGATAGAGAAAAAAGCAAGCTATTGCTGGGCAAGATATTTATATGATAACTCCTTGTAATTTTTTTATTTATGATATTATTGACTGGATATTGGATATTGATAGTTCTTACCACATTTGCAATTCGTTGCAGGGGTTACAGGTCAGTAGGAGATTCGAGCAAGGCAAGAGGTTCATAAACATTGGAGATGGAAGACTAGCTCTAGTTCTAGCATTAAAAATCTTGAAACTTATATTTGAGCTCCATACATTGTTCTTAATGATTGTCATTTTTGTCCTAGTTTATTTTTGAATGTCATTTCTGTAGACCTTTCAGCCAAAAATAATTATGAAATTTTAATAAAAAAATAATTTTATAATATCATTATGAATGGTGTTTCTATTTTCTCTATTGAACAATGGTGTGTACATGCTATCACAACCTGTTAGTATAGTCTATTCAACTGACAAGCATCCTAGATTAGATAGTATGTCTGATATCTACTTATGACACTATAGGCTAGGTCACATAAATAAGAATTGGATAAACAGGTTGACTCAAGAGGGAATCCTCGAAGTTAGTGATTGTGAATCACTTTCATCTTGTGAATCTTGTCTTCTTAGTAAAATTATCAAGTTATCTTTTACTGAAAAAGGTGAGAGAGCCACTGAGCTCTTAGGTCTAATATATACTGATGTATGTGGACCAATGAGCATAGGTGCCAGAGATGGATATGTCTATTTCATCACCTTCATAGATAATCTATCTAGATAGGATATGTCTATCTGATGAAACACAAGTCGGATTCATTTAAAATATTCAAATGATTTCAAAGTGAAATAGAAAAATAAATAAAAAAATAAACCAAAACGAGTATTAAAACTCTTCAGTTTGATCGAGAAGGGGAATACCTTTCTAGTAAGTTTTTCATATATCTAAGAGAGAATGAGATCCTCTCGTAATAGACTCCTCCAGGAGCACTACAACATAATGGTGTATTTGAAAGGACGAATCAGATTCTATTAGATATGATCCAATCCATGATGGATTTTGCTAGCTTATTGATATCCTTCTAGAGATATGCACTCAAATTGGCTTGCTATCTGTTAAATAGGGTTCCAAGTAAATCTATAATTAAAACTTTATATGAGATATGGATAGGCCATAGCTCAGCACTTTCATAATTTAGGGCTGGGGGTGCCAGGCTTATATGAAGTGGTTAATCATAAATAAACTTAGACCTAGGTCTCACAAGTGCACATTCATAGGGTATCTAAAAGAGACCAAAGGATATATTTTCTACTATGCTGATGAACAAAAGGTGTTCATCAGCCTTAAGGTAATCTTTTTAGAAAAGAAGTTTCTTTGTAAAGAAATCATTGCCTCTAAGATTGAACTTGATGAAGTTAAACAAGTAGAATGACTGACACCTATGGCTGAATCTAAATTAGATTTGATTAGATCAAATCTAGAGCGCAATGTACCTCAGCACTAAAATGATCCGATAGAGTACCGCATCAGCTAGACAAATACTATAGTTTCTTGGTTTGAGATGATGATCCCATCGAACTCGATGAGAATGATGAGGATTTGATCACCTATATGGATGCAATATAGAGATCTAGTTCTAAAAAATAGCTCGAGGCCATGAAGTCCAAGATAGAGTCCATGAAAGTTAATGATGTGTGGACATTGATTGATCCATTCGAAGGGGTTAAATCCATTAGGTGTAAATGGGTCTTCAAAAGAAAGAGGGACACAGATGGAAAGGCGAAGACCTATATAGTCTATCTGGTTGCAAAGGGATATCATCAATATTATGGTATTGACTATGATGAGACGTTCTCTCCTGTGGCAATGCTCAAATTCATTCAAATAATGCTTATGATAGCTATCCATCTGGATTATGAGATTTGACAGATGGATGTAAAGATAGCTTTCCTGAATGGAGAGCAGACCGAAATGGTGTATATGATACAACCTGAGGGGTTTACATCCATAGATGAGTCCAAGGTGTGCAAGCTTCAAAAATTCATTTATGGATTGAAGCAAGCACCTCGGAGTTGGAACATGTATTTTGATAAGGTAATCAGAATGTATGGCTTCGTTAAGAATGGAGAAGTATCCTATATTTAGAAATGGACAAATGGTTTAGTAGTGATATTCATTGTCTTATACATGGATGATATTCTTTTAATCAAAAATGATATCCCCACACTGTAGAGAATAAAAATTTGGTTGTCATCGTAGTTCTCCATGAAGGACTTGGGTGAAGCATCCTACATCCTAGGAATGAAGATCTATAGAGATAGATCTAAAAGAATGCTTGGGTTATCCCAGTCCACGTACATAGATACTGTGCTGAAGAGGTTCAGCATGAAGAATTCCAGAAAGGGTTATTTTTCAATAGATCATGAAATTTCTCTCCCTAAGAAGGATTATCCGATAACTCCTGAAGAGAGAGAGCATGTGAGTAGAATTCCATATGCTTCAATAGTAAAATCTATCATATACGCCATGACATGTATCAGATTAGATGTGGCATACTTACTAGGAGTAGTGAGTAGATACCAATCTGATCATGGAGAGAACCAATGAAAAGTGGTGAAAGCCATCCTTAAGTATTTGAGAAATACCAAGGAGCAATGGTTGGTTTTTGGTAAGTCAGATCTAAAACTTATGGGGTTTACTGACTCCAGCTTTCAATCTAACCATGATGACAGCAGAAGCATGTTGGGTTATATCTTTATCCTAAATGGTGGAGCCTTCTATTGGAAGAGTTTCAAGCAGCATACTATGCGAGACTTTATTTGTGAGGTAGAGTATAACACAGCATTAGATGTTGCGAAAAAAGCTGTATGGCTGAGAAAATTCATCATCGAGCTCGGAGTAGCACTTTTCCTTGATGGTCTAGTCTTGCTCTGCTATGACAGTACTGGTGCCATTGCTCAGATGAAGGAACCGAAGGCACACTAGTGGACGAAGTACATATTGCACCATTTCTACCTGATCTGAAAGATCATGGATCAAGATGACATCGACCTTTAGAAGATCGATAGAAAGAAAAATCTAGCCGATCCCTTCACTAAAGCTCCGACGATAAAGAAGTTCAACAACCACAAGTCGAAGATGGATATTAGATACTGTACTGAGTGGCTTTAGAAAAAGTGGGAGTTGTTAAAAAATATATTCCAAAGCCAATCATCAATCCATTGATGGTTGAGCTATATTAAAATTTTAATTAATTTATTAATAAATAAAATAAATATTTTGATATTTTTCATCATAAAGTCTATATCTTCTAATGAACTTCATTATTGTGATGAAGTCCTTAAGACTATTTAATTTTGATAAAGAGAGGATTTATCGATTAGTCCTTAAACTATTCACAACCAAATGATAGGTTGTTAATAGGGACGATAATATCTATCGAGCATAGATCGTTGTATACCATATAGGTTGGTTATCCGCTTAACCAAAAAGTATGGAGATACTAGTATGGCATATAGATGAGATGTAAGGATATGTCATCACTGAATATGATCAACTCTAGAGTATTCTGCTGTCAAGAATTGCTCTAATGGGATATAGGTATAAATGTACCTTAGACCTAAGATCACCTCAGTGACTTGCAAGCAACTCATTATGCTTTGGTAATAGACTAACTAAATTTTTAATTCAGTAATAGAAGGCTTCTGGGCATAGTTAAATACTTACAAAGTCGGTGTGTGATCAAGATGGGATTGACCACTCCAAGAGTTGGAGAAGAATTTATCACTATATTTTAGTATAGTAAAATCTTGGCCTTGGTAATCCATGAGATGGATTTGATATTTTGAAATACAATGTGGATAGTCTAATTAGGATTGACAGTTAAACTCCAAGGTATCCTATGAGCATTTTAGTCAAAGGGATGAATTATATGAAAACTATATCCACATGGGTTCTAAGGATGTTGTTCTACACATTTGACCTATCTGGCCATTAGGTACCATTTAATTAGTATAAAAATTTATTCCAATACTATTGACTTAGGTTCGGACCTATTTGGTCACACACATAAGAGTTCTTGATTTGATCGGATAATTGATCGATGATTAAGAATCGTTCTAGGGTTAAACGATCAATACGATTGATGTTTAACCTAGTGCAAGTATTGTAAGAGGATCAATTAGCAATTGAATTGCTAATTAACTTAATTTTAAACTAGAAAGCTAAAATTAAGCCTAATTAAATATAATTTAATTAGATTTAGTTTAGGCTTGATTGGATCAAGTCTAATTGATTTATTGGATCAGCCAATTGCAAGGAAGAACGAGTCCTAGTTCAATTAAGACTTGTGTCAACCCAATTTTCAATTTGATTAGAAATTAAATTAGATTTATATCTAATTTAGTCTGATTTAATTAGGTTCTTAATTAGATTACGATCTATTCTAATCGGATTCAATTATTGCTAGTTTAATTTGGTTTGAGAAATCATATTTGACCAAGTCAAATTTGATATCCTAGTAAGACTAGAATTCCTTTCCTTGCACTACCTATATCCCATGCCCACCCCATGCCCCTTCTCTTGGTTTTGTGTGTGAAGAATCCTTTCTCCATGATCTTCATGCGTGCCCCCTCTCTCCCTCTCTTTCTTATATGGAATATGTTTATGGACCAATTCCAAGTTGGTTGGTTGTTTCCAAGTTTCAAATTTTATTGGATAGAATTTTAGGAAACTTGGATTCCTTTTCTTGTGCCGCCCCCTCTCCCTAATTTCTTCTGATTTTCCATGGTAAGAATGAGAGGTTTTGTGTACCCAATGCAAGTGGTCCATGGCCAAAAAGAAAGGAGGGGGCATCAAAATGTTGGATGCCCCATAAGTTGCCTAAATTGGACATACCTTGTCTAGGTATTTGACCTAGACAAAGACTCCATTATATCCCTCTATTTAAAGGGAATTTTGGCCTAGTTTATTTAGTAATTTTAGATATTAGAGAGAGGGTTTTGGGGTGGAGAACCTGGGAGAAAAATCCTTTTGGTGTGGGAGTTGTTTAGACACCAATCAAGGTGTCTAGGTGAGAGAGCAAGGAAGAAGAAGAGGGTCTTCTTCTAGGGTTGTTTTGTTCTCCGCTTTTCCTCCTTAGAGATTTTCTTGAGAGGTGTCCCAGGTTGAAAATCTCTTCCATTCCTTTTGAAAAATTGGAGAGTCTAAATCTTGAAGAAGAAAGATCCGAATCGACCATCGAAGAAGGATCAGCACAGTACTAGCATATTGTGCTAATTTTTGGGCATCGGACTTCTGATTAATATTCGGGGGCTCGTGTGGACAACCTTTAGAGGTTGGACACGTGTATGGCTTGGAGCAACATCCTCAAGCCTAGATCAATGAGTTAGAAAGTCTAACTTACAAAGGTAATAAAGATCCGATCCCCTGTTACATACCTATATTAGATCTAGTATAGATCAATGTTGATATGATCAAAATTTTCTCTTCTAATGGTTTTTTAATTTCTGATTTAATTACATGCTATAATCATGTAATAGGATCCTAGATCTAGGATCTTTTCTAGTATTTTATGAATTAATTTAATTAATTTCTATCTTCTGCTGCTTAGATCTAAAAAAAATTCAAGATCTAACCATAAAATCCTAGATCTAGTTCCTTCAGCAGACCAGTAAACCCCTATTATGGATCAAACCATGTCTAACAAAGTTCAATTTTTTCTTTTCAATACACCAACATCTTATCGTGTTCTGGGAGGAATCCACTATGAGAGAATCCTATTCTCTCCTAGATATGTCAAAAACTCACTGGATAAATATTCATCTCCTTGATCTGATTGAAGAGTTTTAATACTTTTTTCAATTTATTTTTTGATTTCATTATGGAATCGTTTGAATATTTCAAATGATTTTGGCTAGATGTACCTATACCAAGATAGATCATCTATAATCATAACAAAATATTGATATCCTTCTCTAGCACTTAAGTTCACAAGTCCATATATATCACTATATATAAGACTTAGAACTTCATTAGCTCATTCACCTTTTCTAGTAAAAGGTGACTTTATCATCTTCCCAAGAAGATAAAACTCACAAGTTATCAATAATTCACAATCACTGATATCAAGTTTTTTCTCTTAAACTAACCTATTTATCCTATTCTTGTTAACATGACTGAGCCTAAATGCCAAAGATAGGCATCCATGATATTATCTAACTTAGGTTTTTATTAAATATGTACATTACACTTAACAGGCTGTATAAATATTAAATATCATTTCTTTATTATCCATGTATTATTATAATATTATTCATAATAACATCATAATAATTTTTTTTTATAGATAAATGATGATCATCTTTGGTCAAAAAGCCAACAAGGATTACATTCATCATAAATAATGGACAATAGTGATAGTCACTCTAAATGATAATTTTTGAAAATATGCTCGACAATTTCTAAAGCTAAGATTAGAACAAAACTTCCAAACCCAATGTTTAGAAATTTCTCACCATTTTCAAACATTTCACTTACCTGAAGTCCTTTGCAATGAATTGCATAAGACTACCGGTATCCAATACCCAGGTAATAGAATCATAAATAGAGAAATAATAAGGTGTCATCATATAACATCTTTGATGAGCAACTCTTTGCCCCTTTCTCTTGTTCATCTTGTTAGGGTCAAAGAAAGCAAGATATTCAGAACAATACTTCTTCTTATAGCCCTACTTTTGATAGTAGAAGCACTCTACCTGATTTGGGTTAGTCTTAGATCTTTTGATTTCACTGGATTTGCAAGCTCCAGCACGAACCCATTCGTACTACTGAACCAAATTCAACTTTTGATACTAATTATTGAAGTTGGATTCCATAAAAATATCATAGTTTGATAGTGATCGGAGTAATTAGGGTTTAGCCATAATCTGAAGAAAAGAGAATAATGACCTAATGTATATGAATTATTTTAAGCCTAGAGATTTGGACTTTAGTCCAAAGGTTCTCCCACTATTTTGTATAAATTGGTAGTTCCTACCTTCAATTCGAGAAATTACTTTAATTTTCTAGTAGGTACTAGAATCCACATAGATTGTATATAGGTCTGAAAAAAGCTCTGGCTAACCCATGTGCACGTATGGATAGGTTCTCAACCAATTATTTTTTTAAATAATTTCTAGTAATTTAGTTTTGCCCCAGGCTCCTCTTCAACAAGCATAAGGTGCCTCCACTAAAAGTTTCAGTTAGGTCCAACCATTAACATGATAGTGTTAGATATGTATGCCCTAGAAGCCAAAATTGGCTGACACTTATTATACACTTCTAAGAATAAAATTATAATTTTGACTATAAATAATAAAATAGATTATTTTTTATAATAATATGTATTTAGTGTCTGTGATACATCCCTTGAGTTAAATGACAATGATAATTCTTATTTTCAAGAGTTGAAAATTTAAGACATGAATTTTTATTAATAACTCATAAAATGCTCCTGACCGTAGGATCATCATAAGGATGGTGATTGATCTGAAAGGTTGGTGTACAATTACTTCTTTATAGTAGATGAGTCTTGAGTCTATAGTATAGAGACATCGGAGCGAGAGTATAGGTACTCGTTAGAGAATGAGGGCACTAAGCGTGACCATCTCGAGCAATCATTAGAAAGTCTACCTTCTCATCGATGACTAGCTCAAAGCTGTAGTTGTGTGTCTAGTTCTTTGACCTGAGGTACATTGACAGTTTATCTTGAGGGTGTTATAGTTTGACTATACCATGACTCGATCTCCTAGCCATTTAGAACCCTATGGTGTATGTTGGCTATAGCATATTCATTGTTGGAATTAGATTGCACCAAGAGAAAATCTATCTATCTCGGTAGATGAGGAGTAGCCCTATGATGATCATGAGAATCAAGTCAATAAGCCCATGGCCATGGTAGAGTGAAATAAAAGAAAGTATTTCTATTAAGGTTTTCATATTGGACTTAAATCAAATGATTAATCATATGACGGATATTAGGGTTTGATGAGTTCACCTTAATCCTAATCCAGTCGGGGCTCAAGATAGAAGAACTTAATCACATAGGTAACTACAACAAGAGGTTCATTTTTAGTTTTGATGGGTTACCATCATATGCTGCTAAGTGTCACTTATGAATTTTGAGAGTAATTAGAATGATTTAGATGATCAATCATATTAGTTGTCTGAATCAGAAAAGTTTTGATCCATCAAAAGATGTTTCGATAATGTCGATGATAGAGATCGTGATATATCTCATTACCATATGAAACTAAACCTAATTGGATCACACAAACAAGAATTTGGATCTAGATATCATTAATTGGACTAACCTAGGTTAATTGATTTGAATTAAATTCAATTAGGTTCAAGGAAGTCATGCTAGCACACGATTGAGCCTAATATTCTCTTTTAATTATCATTAAAAGTTATCTCGATTGAGCCAAATATGTTTGGGCTCACTCAGGTATCTTTACTTGGTCTGACTGAAGCTTGTCCAGGTCAGAAAAGAGTTGTCTTAATTTATGGAATGAATTTGAGACAATATTTATCATTTTTCGTCACTTGCTAAATCTAGTCTTTTGACTTTGGTCAAATGTTGAGTTTCGACACTTAAACATCTACCCATATGTCAAACCATCATAGGAGAGAACATTTGGACCAATCCACCTGCTAAAAGGAAGGAGGATAAGGGGTGCATGCCTAGGGTGGCGTGCACCCATGGATTGTGATGCATGGAGTCCCAAATAGATGGGACTCCAGGTTGCTTTGGAGTTTCTACCTAGGTGGCACAAAAGACTAGACTTTAACCAGTCTTGACACCATCTAAGGATGATTCAAAGGGGCTCTCATCTGATTAGATTAGGTGATGTCATCCCGTCAATCAGATTTAGATCTGATTATATGAAGCGACGTGATTGGTCGGGATGATGTGGCACTGCATGGCGCAGCAGGGTCTATATAAACCCTATCTGCGCCTAAGATTTAGAACTCTAGCACATTGTCCATGCCACAAGGCTGATCCTCTCCCTCCTCCACACCATCTTCATGTCCTCTTTCTTCTATCCATGCCCAAGAACCTTTGGGCTTCAGTTTGGTGAAATCCAAGCAAGAGAAAGGCGACGAGAAAGGAAGAAGGTAGCACTGCTGCAAGGGACGACACCCGATCTTCAAAAGAAGTTTTGATGATCCTCCAAATCAGATCTGAATCTGATATTTGAAAAAGTGATAAAGAAGGAGAAGATCTCTAGATCTTATCCAAGTAGATATCGATAGAGGCTAGGCACTTGCGTGGCTAGATCTAGAACCTTAGGAAGACATTAGGATCATCACAGGGTAATCTGATTATCCACTACATGATAAAATTAATTTAGATTTAATTTATCTTTTATTTTTATTTTATTTTTTTATTAGATCAATAATATCAAATCTAAAAAGTATTAAATATAATTTGAATCTAAGATAAAATTTTTTAAAATATCTCTCTTGATCCAATCAGATCTGAACGAACCTGATCCGAGAAACAGGATTTTTCCTTCAAATGGTATCAGAGCTGGGTTACATTAGATTTGATTTTAATTTATTTTGATCTAATAATTAGATAATTTTAGAGGTCACATGAGATGTGATTAGATCTAAAATTAAAAAAATTAAAAAAATAAATAATTTGGATCTAAGTTGTATAAGATGCATGACTAGTTGTGGATTAGAATTATTTTATGTATAGTCATGCATGTTCATAATTTAATTTGATTAGTTATAATTTTTAGATCTATTTATTTATTATTTTTTGATGTTATAAATATTATAATAAGATCTAAAAATAGAAAATAAAGTTATTTAATTTTTTGTTTATATGAGATATGATGAAAGCATGTTTAGACTAGTTGTAGAATAGTTCTACATAATTATCTAGAATAAAATTTATTTTGATGTGATCAATTTAAATTTAATTTTTTAGATAATTATGAGATAATTTAGATCTGAAAACATGCATGATATGATACATGAAGATGTATGCAAAATATGTTTATGTTAGATCAATTTTTTATATATGAGATATATGATGTAGATCTAAGTAGTTTTATTTTTTTTTATATATATTTCTGATTAAGATGTTCCCCTTGGCTGTCTGATCATAACAAAGTAGGATTTAAATACTCTCTCCTCCTATTCAATGGGGTGTTCTTATGATGTGTAGGGGTGTTGCACGTTCCTCCTTAATTAAAAATCTAAAACTTATTTTCTGCAAAATCCTAGATCCTAAAATCCTAGGATTTTATTTACATATTTTGTTTGTGAACCCTAAACTTAATTAAGAATTAAGATTATGAAATATGTTAAGTCTAAAAATTGAGAATTTTCAGATTTAAGATATATTCATAAAATTGAGTTCGAGCTTGGGTAGCTCAATTAGGTCTAGCGGTTGATCAAACCAAATCAAGAGTTGGTTAGATGGAATCAAGAGTGCTTAAATTGACTAGCCTAAAAGGATTAAGTCTAGGTCAAGATCGAATCACACGAGTGATCAATCAAGCTAAGACCTAATTAGGCTCAGTGGTTAGAGTCTGGATTATAGGCTAACCTAATTAGTTCTGGCTCAACAATGTAGTGTCTAAGGTAAGTCTGGCAGATATGATTGACTAATTTTTAATTAAGAGCTACTCGACTCAAGTGCATTCTTGTCGAGTTAATGGCTCCCTTCCACCGGTCTCACTTACCTGATCATATTTGTTGACCCAGTCCTGATCTAAGGTGGTTAACAATCCGAGCAAACCCATGCCACTAGGTTAGTCATAATTGTTATGTCTATTATAAGTCAAGTTTAAAAAGACCTAAAGCAAATCATCCTAAGAAAAGATTAAGTCTAAAGTCTTCCACCATTGTAGATATGCGGGCCCTTCCTGGGGTTAATTGTTCTCGACTGGTCACAGTGGTTCAGTTGCATCGGGAAGATGCAACCATGTCTATTAGGTATTGGATGCTATGGGCTGGAGGATAAATTGGGCTCAATATTTTGGATACGATTAGAGACCCAATTAGGAATCTAATTTATGCAAATGGTGGGTCTGACTTAACTAAGAAGTGGATCAATATTTCGAGCATGATGAGATTCATGAATTAGAGACCAAGTTTGTGTGCACCATGATTAGAGAATCATTGGACAAGAGTTGTCCAATCATTGGCTAACCCATCACCAATAACTATTAGGTGAGGTGATGAGTCAATTGGTGGGACTGCACCATCCATTAGAAATCTATAATCATGGAGATTTTTGCATCTCTATAGAGCAAGTGTAGGAATTTAAGAAAATAGTGGAAGCTAATTTATTTAAAAAATTAAATTCCTAAATAAATTGGTCAAGTCTTAATTATAATATCTAACTAAAAATTTTGACTCTCTATAGAAAAATATCTGTATCCAATCTACTAGAATGTATCCTAGACACCCATAGACTGACCGAATCCAATTACAAGGATTGGCTTCGAAACATTAAAATCATTTTGGATTTTGAGAAGTTAACTCATGTATTGGACTAGGATCCCCCCATCTTACCAGCTCGTCCATCCGTTGAACAGAGAGTGTCTCTTGACAAGTGGACGAATGAAGAAAACAAGGCTAGATACTACATATTAGGCTCGATGTCTGATGAGCTTCAGCACCAACATGAAGATATCAAGACTACCCACCAAATGTTGGCTCACCTACAAGTGATGTTTGGTGAATAGAGTCTTACAGCCAAATATCAGGTCACTAAAGGACTATTCAAGACTAAAATGCATGATGGACAGTCAGTCTAAGATCATTGTCTGATGATGATCAAGGACTTGGAAGAGCTTAAGAAGCTTGAAGTGAAGTTGGATCTGGATCTACAAAATGATATAATTCTAGAATCCTTGACTGATGCCTATGGGCAGTTCATCATGAACTACCATATGCATAAACTTTAAAATACTTTGGCCGAACTTATGAATATGTTGGTTACCGCTGAGCTTTCAATGAAAGATTCTAAAGGCTCAGTATTTGCTATGGAATGGACTTCTTTCAAGAGAATGTCTTTTGGAAAGAAGAAGAAGTCCATGAAAAAGTAGGAGATGAAAGGAGGAAAGAAAAAGAAGGCAGAGCCAAAGAAGAAGGCCACTGATAAAGAAAAATATTTTTATTGCAACACTGACGGCCATTGGAACTAGAACTGCCCATCATACCTGGCCACCCTGAAGAATAAGAAGGAGATAGGTCCTTCTGGAGGTATGCTTGTTACTGAATCTAATCTTATGGCTTCTTCTGCATTTAGTTGGGTGCTTGACTCTGGTTCTAGTACTCATTTGTGCACTTTCATGCAGGATCTTGAGGATAGCAGGAGGCCGAGGGATGGTGAAATGATCCTATGCATTGGAAATAGAGCAAGGGTTGCTGCTGTGGCCATGGGAACCTACCCTTTTTGACTACCATCTGGTTTAGATTTAGCACTTAGGGATTGTTATTATGTGCCTATAGCAAGCAAGAATTTGATTTCTATTTTATGTTTAGCACAAGAAGGCTATGTAATTAGTTTCCTTAAGGACCATTGTTACATTTTTATGAAAGAAATAAAATTACAAGTGGTTTCCTTATTAACGATCTTTACCAGTTACATATTGATGTATCTATTTTTAATATCGAGCAAAATGTGAGTGCCATAAAATCAAAATGACCCAGGAATAGTCCAAACGATAGGTATCTATGACACCTTAGACTAGGTCATATAGTAGAAGATAGGATTAACAAATTGGAGAAAATTAGGCTATTGAGTCCATTGACTTTCGAGTCATATCCAATTTGTGAATCATATCTTCATGGCAAAATGACTAAATTCCCTTTCATGGGAAATGGAGAAAGGGCCACGGATTTACTTGCCCTACTACATACTGATGTGTGTGGTCCATTTGATGTGTCGGCTAAAGGCAATTTTGTCTACCTCATAATCTTCATCGATGATTTGTCTTGGTATGGGTATGTGTATCTTATGAGACACAAGTCTGAAGCCTTTGAAAAGTTTAAAGAATTCAAACAAGAAGTAGAAAAGCAAACTAGAAAATCCATTAAGGTTCTTTGATCAGATCGAGGAGGTGAATACCTTAGTTGGAAATTCCTGGACTATCTCAAGTAGAATGGCATAGTCTCTCAATGAACTCCACCTAGAACACCTCAACTCAACAGGATTTCAGAACGAAGAAATCGAATCCTATTAGATATGGTCCGATCCATGATGAGCTTCACAGATCTTTCTAATTTTTTTTGGGAACATAGTTTGTTAACTGCTATATATTTATTGAATAGAGTTTCTTCTAAAATCGTTCCTACCACACCATATGAGATATGGTATGGTAAGAAATCAAGTCTAAGTCATCTCAGAATTTGGGGTCATTCGGCTCATGTCAAAAGACAACAAACAGACAAGTTAGATTATAGGTCTTCTAGAGCTTGATTCATAGGATATCCTAAAGAGTCATTAGGATATTATTTCTGTTAGATATGTGTGCCCTAGAAGTCAGAATTGGCTGACACTTGTAATACACTTCTAAGGGCAAAATTATAATTTTGACTATAAATAATAAAATGGGTTATTTTCTATCACATAAGTGTATTTAGTGTCTGTGATACATCCCTTGAGTTAATGGTAATAATAATTCATAATTTCAAGTGTTGAAAATTTAAGACATGAATTTTCATTTATTAACTCATAAAATGCTCTTGACCATAGGATCATCATAAGGATGGTGATTGATCCAGAAGGTTAGTGTATAATCGCTTTTTTATAGTAGATGAGTCTTAAGTCTATGGTGTAGAGACACCAGAGCGAGAGTATAGGTACTCGTTAGAGAACGAGGGCACTGAGCGTGACCACCTCGAGTAGTCATAAGGAAGTCTACCTTCTCGTCAATGACTGACTCGATGCTGTAGTGGTGTGTCTGGTTCTTTGACCTGAGGTGCATCGGTAGTTCACCTTGAGGGTGTTATAGTTTGACTACACCATGACTCGATCTCCTAGCCATTCGAAATCCTGAGGTGTATGTTGGCTATAGCATGTTCATTGTAGGAATTGGATTGCACCAAGATGGAATCTATCTACCTCGGTGGATGAGGAGCAGCCCTATGATGATCATGAGAATCAAGTCCATAAGCCCATGGCCATGGCAGAGAGAGTGAAATAATAGAAAGAGTTTCTATTAAGGTTTTCACATCGGACTTGAATCGAATGATTAAATCATATGATAGAAATTAGGGTTTGACGAGTTCACCTTAACCCTAATCTGATCGGGGCTCAAGATAGAAGAACTTAATCACACAAGTAGCTGCACCGAGAGGTTCATTTTTAGTTTTGATGGGTTGCCACCATATGCTGCTAGGTGTCACTGGTGGATTTTGGGAGCAATTAGAATGATTTAGATGATCGATCATTCTAAGTTGTTTGAATCAGAAGAGTTTTGATCCATCGAAAGGAGTTTCGATGATGTCGATGATGGAGATCATGACATATCCCATTACCATACAGAACTGAACCTAATTGGGTCACACAAACAAGGGTTTGGATCTGGATATCATCAATTGGACTTACCCAATTCAATTAATTTGAATAAGATTCAATTAGGTTCAAGAAAATCGTGCTAGCACACGATTGAGCCTAACATTCTCCTTTTTCTATCATAAAAGTTGTCTCGACTAAGCCAAATGAGTTTGTGCTCACTCAGGTACCTTTATCTAGTCTGACTGGAGCTTGTCTAAGTCAAAAAAGGATTTTCTTAATTTATGAGTTAAATTTGAGACAACACCTACCATTTTTCGTCACCTGCTAATTCTTATCCTTTGACTTTGGTAAAACATTGACCTTTGATCCTTAGACATCTGCCCATGTGTCATGCACTTATTGGAGAGCAGATAGGAGCTTGTCCCCTCTCTAAAAATTAGAAAGAAGGGGGCACATGCCTCGGATGGTGTGTGCCCATGATTGAACCTAATGTTCTTTTGCTATCACAAATAAGTTATCCTGACTGAGCCAAAGGAGTTTGTGCTCAATCAGAGGCCTTCATATGGTCTGACTGAAGGTTGTCCAAGTCAGAAAAGGTTGTCTTATTTTGTAAGACATTACCAACCATTTTTGGTCACCTACCATTTCTCATTCTTTGACTTTGGTCAAAAGTCTACCTTTGACTGGTCAAATGTTGATCATTGATACTTTGACTTCTATCCACGTGTCACGCACCTATTGGAGAGCTGGTGGGGGCCTGTCCTCCTGTTAGAACCTAGCAAGGAAGAGGGCGCATGCCACCCTTGGCGTGTGCCCAAGCTGGAGGCGCCCAGGAGTCCCTTGTTGGACAGGGACTCCATCTCCTTTTTGGATTCCGAATTAGAGTTCTCCTAAGAACCAACTTTGACTGGTCTTAGGCACCCTCTAAGGAGGAATCCAGGGGACTCTATTTCCATCAATCAGATTTAGATCTGATTTCACAAAGGGTTGTGATTGGTTGGGAAGAAGAGGAGTTGGATCACAGATAGTCTATAAATAAGACCCTGCGCCCAACTCAAATTAAGATTGAATCATAATTCCCCACGCCCCAAGGCTGCCTCTTCACTCTTCCTCCATGCCAAACCCACCTTCTCCCTCTCCTCTCCACATCCAAAAGGGTTTTGGACCTTGGTTGGTGCAATCCAGATGAGAGAAAGGCAACTGAAAGCTAGAAGGCTGCACTACTGCAAAGGACGACTACTGATCTTCAAAAGGAGTTTTGAAGATCCTCCAGATCAGATCCAGATCTGATTTCTAGAGATGTGATAGAGAAGAAGAGGATCTCAAGATCCAATCTGAGTGGATACCAGTAGAGGCTAGGCACTTACGTGGCTTGATCCAGAACCTTCCGCTGCTTATAGGATCATCAACGGGTAATAGGATTACCCACATCAAGGTAAATTAAATCTGATTTAATTTATCTAATTTTATTTTAATTTCTAAAATAATAATAATTAGATCTAAAATATCCTTGATCTGATTAGGATCAAAGAAAAAAAATTTTGAAATATATCTCTTGATCTGATCAGATCTGAACGAACCTGGTCCAAAAAATTAGGATTTTTCTTCAACTGGTATCAGAGCCAAGGTTCTAAAAGTATTTAGATCTAATTTTAAATTTATTTTAATTAAAAAATAAGTGATTTTAGATGTCACATGAGATGTGATCAGATCTAAAATTAGAAAAAATTAAAATTAAATGATTTGGATCTAAGATTAGAAAATATGCATGACTAGTTCTAAAATAGAATAGTTCTATAGAATAGTCTTGCATGTTTTTAATTTAATTTGATTAAATCATATTTTAGATCTATTTATTTACTATTTTTTGATATTATAATGGATTATAATAACATCTAAAAAATAGCAAATAAAAATTATTTAATTTTAAATATCATATGAGATATGATTGATGCATGTCTAGACTAGTTGTAGAATAGTTCTACATAATTGTCTAGATTAGAATTTATTTTGATTAGATCAATTTAAATCTAATTTTTTAGATTATTATGAGATAATTTAGATCTAAAAATATGCATGATTTGATACATGAGATGTATGCAAAATATGCCATGATTAGATCTAATTTGTATATGAGATATATGATATAGATCTAAAACTGTTTTGTAGTATTGCAATGTTCCTGATTAAGGCGTTCCTCTTGGCCGTCCGGTCATAAGAATGAAGAAGGGTTTAAAGGCCCTCTCTTCCCATTCGATGGGGTGTTCTTATGATGTGTAGGGGTGCTGCGTGTTCGTCCTTAATCAGAAACCCAAAACTTACTTTCTGCAAAACCCTAGATCCTGAAATCCCTAGGATTTATTGTGCATATTTTGTTTATGAACCCTACTTAATTAAAAATTAAGATTTATGAAATATTAATTAGGTCTAAAATTGAGAATTTCAGATCTAAGACATATTCATAATACTGGGTTCGGGCTTGGGTAGCTCAATTAGGTCTAAGCGGTTGATCAAACCGAATCAAGAGTTGGTTAGATGGGATCAACAATGCTTAAATTGACCAGCCTAATAGGATTAAGTCTGGGTCAAGATCGAGTCACGATCAAGCAAGACCTAATTAGGCTCAGAGGTTAGAGTCTGGATTGTAGGCTAACCCAATTGGTTCTGACTCAACAATTTGGTGTCTAAGGTAAGTTTGGCACATACGACCGACTGGTTTTTAATTGGAAGCTACTCGACCTGAATGCATTCTTGTACGAGTTAATGGCATATTCCTTCCACCGATCTCACTTACCTGGCCATATCTGTTGACACAGTTCTGATCTGAGGTGGTCAATAATCCGAGCTAACCCATGCCACTAGGTTAGTCATAATTGTTATGACTATGCCAAGTCTAGTTTAATGAGACCTGAATCAATTCTCCCTAAGAAAAGATTAAGTCTGAGGTCTTCCACCATTGTAGATGTGCGGGCCCTTCCCGAGGTTGATTGTTCTCGGCTGGATACAGTGGCTCAGTTTTGGCTTCTAGGGCACCGAAAAGATGCAACCATGTCTATTAGGCATTGGATGCTATGGGCTGGAGGATGAGTTGGGCTCAATATTTCGGATACGGTGAGAGACTCAATTAGGAACCCAGTCTATGCAAATGGTGGGTCTGACTTAACTAAGGAGTGGATCAATATTCCGGATATGGTGAGATTCATGAATTAGAGACCAAGTTTGGGTGCACCATGATTAGAGAATCATTGAACAAGAGTTGTTCACTCATTGGCTAACCCATCACCAATAACTGTTAGGTGAGGTGATGAGTCAGTTGGTGAGACCGCACCACCCACTAGAAATCATTAATCATGGAGATTTTTGCATCTCTACAGAGGGAGTGTAGGGATCCGAGAAAATAGTGGGAGCTAATTTGTTTAAAAATAAAATCCCTAAATAAATTGGTCAAGTCAAAATTACAGTATCTAACTAGAATCTTTGACTCTCTACAGAAAAATGTCTGCGTCCAACCCATTGGCACGTATCCTGGACACACATAGACTGACCGGATCCCAATTATAAAGATTGGCTCAGGAACTACAAAATTATTTTGGGTTTCGAGAAGTTAACCCATGTTTTGGACCAGGACCCTCCCACCTTACCAGCCCGTCCATCTATTGAACAGAGAGCATCTCTGGAAAAATGGATAGACGAAGATAATAAGGCCAGATATTACATGTTGGGCTCGATGTCTGATGAGCTCCAGCGCCAACATGAAGATATCGGGACTGCTCGCCAAATGTTGGCTCACCTGCAGGAGATGTTTGGTGAACAGAGTCGCGCAGCCAAATATCAAGTCACGAAATGACTTTTTAAGGCTAAGATGCATGATGGGCAGTCAGTCCAAGATCACTGTCTGACAATGATCAAGGACATGGAAGAGCTTGAGAAGCTCGGTGTGAAGTTAGACTTGGACCTGCAGAACGATATTATTCTGCAATCCTTGACTGATGCATATGGGCAATTCATCATGAATTACCACATGCATAAACTTCAAAATTCCTTGGCCGAATTAATGAATATGCTGGTTACCGCTGAGCTTTCTATGAAAGGTTCTAAAGGCTCAGTTCTTGCTATGGAACGGACTTCTTCCAAAAGAAAGTCTTATGGAAAGAAAAAGAAGTCTGTGAAAAAGCAAAAGGTGGAAGGATCAAAGAAGAAGAAGGCAGAGCCGAAGAAAAAGGCCGATGTCAAAGGAAAGTGTTTCCATTGCAACAGCGACGGCCATTGGAAGCGGAACTGCCCTACTTACCTGGCCACCCTGAAGAACAAGAAGGAAGGTCCTTCTGGAGGTATGCTCGTTATTGAGTCTAACCTTACGGTTTCTTCTGCATCCAGTTGGGTGCTTGACTCTGGTTCTAGTGCTCATCTGTGCACTTCCATGCAGGGTCTTGAGGATAGCAGGAGGCTGAGGGATGGAGACATGATCCTACGCATCGGTAATGGAGCAAGAGTTGCTGCAGTAGCCGTGGGAACATACCCTCTTCGATTACCATCTGGTTTAGACTTAGTTTTGAAAGACTGTTATTATGTGCCTGCAGCTAGCAGGAATTTGATTTCTGTTTCATGCTTAGCACAAGAAGGCTATGTGATTACCTTCTTTAAGGACCATTGTAACATTCTTTATGAAAGAAATAAAATTGCAAATGGTTTCCTTATTAATGGTCTTTATCAGCTACATATTGATGTACCTGTTCTAACTATCGAGCAAAACGTGAATGCCAAACGACCTAGGGATAGTCCAAACGATAGATATCTATGGCACCTGAGATTAGGTCATATAGCAGAAGATAGGATCAACAAATTGGAGAAAAATGGGCTATTGAGTCCATTGACTTTCGAGTCATATCCAACTTGTGAATCTTGTCTTCAAGGCAAAATGACTAAACTCCCTTTTGTTGGACATGGGGAAAGGGCCACAGATCTCCTTGCCCTAGTACATACTGATGTGTGCGGCCCATTTGATGTGCCGGCTAGAGGCAATTTTGTCTACTTCATTACCTTTACCGATGATCTGTCTAGGTATGGGTATGTGTATCTTATGAGACACAAGTCTGAAGCTTTTGAAAAGTTCAAAGAATTCAGACATGAAGTAGAAAAAAAACTGAAAAAATCCCATTAAGGTTCTTCGATCAGATCGAGGAGGTGAATACCTTAGCCGGGAAATTCCTAGACTATCTCAAGAAAAATGGCATAGTCTCTCAATGGACTCCACCAGGAACACCTCAACTCAACGGGAATTTCAGAATGGAGAAATCGGACTCTATTGGATATGGTTCGATCCATGATGAGCTTCACAGACCTCCCTGATTTTCTTTGGGGACACTCATTGTTAACTTCAATTTATCTACTGAATAGGGTTCCCTCTAAAATCCATTTCCTACCACACCGTATGAGATATGGCACGGTAAGAAACCAAGTCTGAGTCATCTCAGAATTTGGGGTTGTCCGGCTCATGTCAAAAGACAACAAGCGGACAAGTTAGAGTTTAGGTCCTTTAGAGCTCGATTCATAGGATATCCTAAAGAGTCATTAGGATACTATTTCTACATTCCAGAAGACCACAATGTGATTGTGAGTCGACATGCCATCTTTCTTGAAAAATAGTTTATTCAAGATAGCGGCATTGGAAAGCAGATCAAGCTTGATGAGAAAGTCTCACAAGTGGAACGAGCTAAGGACCAATTGGAACCAAATCAGGTTGAGCCAATAAGAACACTACCTCCTCCACCTCGTAGATCGAAAAGAGTTTTCCATCCCCCTGAAAGATACTTAGGTATTATTTCAGAGGAAAGTAGAGAAAATGTTCCTCGTAGGTAATGGTGCTCATGGTGATGATCCCAAAACCTACAACGAGGCGATATCAGATATCGACTCCGAGAAATGGCTAGAGGCAATGCAGTCAGAAATTGACTCGATGCACTCAAACCAAGTCTGGACCTTGGTAGATCCACCAGAAGGTATAGTACCTATTGGGTGTAAATGGATCTTCAAGAGAAAGATTGGTGCAGATGGGAATGTGGAGACATTCAAGGCTAGACTAGTGGCAAAAGGTTATAGTCAACGCGAAGGCATTGACTATCAGGATACCTTTTCCCCAGTGGCTATGCTAAAATCCATCCGCACATTGCTTGCCGTTGCAGCCTATTTCGATTATGAAATATGGCAAATGGACGTGAAAACGGCATTCTTAAATGGATATCTTGAGGAAGATATCTATATGGAACAGCCGCTAGGTTTCACATCCAGTGATACTGATCACAAGGTTTGCAAGCTGCAAAGGTCCATATATGGACTTAAGCAAGCATCTCGGAGCTGGAACACTCGTTTCAATGATGTGATCAAAAAGTTTGGTTTCATCAAAAATGAAGAGGAACCATGTGTTTTCAAAAAGGTCAGTGGGAGCGCTGTTGTCTTCCTCGTATTGTACGTGGATGACATCCTCCTTATTGGGAATGATATTCCCATGATTGACAACAGTCAAATTATGGTTGTCCAAGGAATTCTCCATGAAAGACCTAGGTGAAGCATCCTTTATTCTAGGAATTAAGGTCTATAGGGATAGACCGAATAGGATGCTAGGACTTTCACAGAAGATGTACATAGAGGAAAGTACTAAAGAGGTTTAGTATGGAAAACTCTAAGAGGGGATTAATACCCTTCAGACATGGTATTCATCTTTCCAAGAAGATGTGCCCTAGCACACCTGAGGAAATAGAATGCATGAGCAAGATCCCTTATGCTTCTGCAATAGGGAGCCTCATGTATGCCATGCTATGTACACGACCTGATATAGCCCATGCTGTGAGTGTCACAAGCAGATATCAGTCAAATCCAGGTGAAGAACACTGGACTTCTGTGAAATGTATCCTTAAGTACTTGAGAAGAACTAAGGATATGATGTTGGTCTTTGGTAATGGAGAACTCCAAGTCCAGGGATACACAGACTCAGATTTCATGTCCGATATAGATGATCGAAAGTCGACATCTGAAAGTCTGTTTGTGTGCAATGGTGGTGCTGTCAGCTGAAAGAGTTCCAAGCAAACGGTGATAGCAGATTCCACCATGGAAGCAGAATATATCGCTGCATCAGAGGCTGCGAAGGAAGCATTCTGGTACAAGAAGTTTGCTGCAGAAATTAGAGTAATGCCATCAGATGCCATTCCTCTATACTGCGACAATAATGGCGCCATAGCCCTTGCTAAGGAGCCAAGGTCTCACCAAAAATCCAAGCACATTGAATGGCGATACCACCTCATCCGCGATTACCTCGAGAAGGGTTATGTCGAGGTCAAGAGAGTCAACTCCACAGATAATGTGGCAGACCCACTTACAAAGCCGTTGGGCCAGCAGAAGATCGAAGCCCACCTTGAGAAGATGGGACTTAGACTTGTAGCCAATTGGCTTTAGGACAAGTGGGAGATTGTTAGATATATGTGCCCTAGAAGCCAGAATTGGCTGACACTTGTAATACACTTCTAGGGGCAAAATTATAATTTTGATTATAATTATTAAAATGGATTATTTTCTATCACATATGTGTATTTAGTATCTGTTGGGGATAAATCCCGCTCCAGTCGAAGTCTAGCTCGACACCCGGCCTAATGCAACCGGTAGCCGCAGAAGAGCTACGGCAGATGGGCTCCAGCCGGACTCCCATCGTCGAGACTGAACTTCCTGGGCGGCCGAACTCCTTCGGACTCCCCACGGCTGAACCCCTTCGGACCCACGGTCGAACTCCTTCGGACCGACTCCAAGCGGCTGAGCTTCAATGAAGTCCTCTCAGCGGCCGAACTTCTCAGCGGACGGGCTTTAGCGGAATCCCCAAGCGGTCGTCACTCAGGAGCCCGAACTCCTCAGCAGTCGCCCCTCGGCCGAACTCCTCAGCGGTTGCCCTCACTGAACTTCGGCCGACCGAGCTCCTACCGAACTCTCAAGCGTCCAAGCCTCAGCTGAAGTCCAATAGCCGGCCGAACTCCCAAACTGCCGAGCTTCAGATTCTCAGCAGCCGAACTCTTCAGCGGACGAGTCTTAGCTGCATACCTCCACGCCTATGAGAGCCGAACTCCCTCCTATCCTCCTCTTCAGGAGCCCGAACTCCTTCGAAATAGGCACACGACGAAGGCCTTCAACCCTTCATTCGGCAAGCTCTGCAGCCATCACCATCAGTCAGTCTGCCACAGGCAATAGCGACCCACTATCAGGCGACGATGGCTGTCACCCTCAATCCACCGCACACGGCACCATCCCATGAGACTGACTCCGCCGAACCTCGAGCGGCTCGCCAGCACGTGGCTGCAGTTGTCACCATCAAGCTCATCAAGCTCCACTATATAAAGGACCCTCCTGACATGCTAAGGCTAGGCTCTCTAATCTCTAAACTCTCCTCCTCATCTCTAAGCTTCGGAACCCATTCCGAGCACTCCATTCCTATTGGCTGAAAACTGACTTGACCGTCGGAGGGTCCTGACGGAGCCACCCCCCACCGGCTCCAGATAAGACTTTGTCTTGTAGGTCCCCGGCGGCGACCTCCATGGCCTCGACTCCGGCGACCTCCGACGGCGATGATTTTCTGCACCAACAGATTGGCGCTAGAGGAAGGGCCTGAACCTTCAAGATTTCCTTATTCTTAAAAGGAGTTCTCGGCAACTCTTCTCTTCCCTCTCTAGAGATCTTCCTTTACTCTCGAAGAAGAAGAAATGCCTCCCAGGAGAGCTTCGAGACGGCGCTCGGTGGCCTCCGCAGTCCAGACCCATCCAGATCCGCCTATCCCTGCTTCGGCCCCAGCAGCTCAAGTTCTACCTGCACCTACGGTGGAGGTGGAGCAGCTCGACCTGCTTGTCTGATAGGTCCGTGGCCTCATGAAGGCATTGCAGGCTATACAACAGCCTTCGGTAGCGACTCCACCAGGAAACCCATCGTTGGAACGTTGGGAGTCGGCCCCAAGGAAGAGTACCAGGGCCGGCATACCGTTCGCCCCGGAGAAGGGGAAACAGAGGGCCGAGGATCCATGTTCGGATTTTTGTTCTCTTCTGGGGGAGACCTTCCCCATTCGTAGTTGGAAGCACCCCAAGGTCTGCAGCCAAGATGATGTCCTTGATTGCAGACTATGGGAGATGGACCGGCGTATTGAAGAGCTCGGCCGCGTCACCTCGGCTCATCATGCCAACGTCCGTGCCGAACCTCCCTTCTCTCCCCAAATTATGCAAGAACCTATTCCACCGACCTTCGAGCTCCCTCAACTGAAAAGCTACGATGGAACTTCTGATCCGGTTGATCACCTAGAGGCCTTCCGTGCCATGATGCTGCTTCATGACGCTTTAGATGCCATGCTGTGCTGAGCCTTCCCATCTACCTTAAAGGGAGCAGCGAGGAGCTGGTACTCAGCGTTGAAGCCAAACACGATCTTCTCTTTCGACCAGATGAGCAGTCGGTTCGTGGCCCACTTCATCAGCAGCCGACGACCGAGCCGAGGTTCAGATTCCCTGATGAGCGTCAAGCAGAAGCAAGGGGAATCCCTCCGGACTTACGTCACTCGGTTTAACGCTGCGGCATTAGAAGTCCGAGACTTGGACCAGTCTATCGCGATGGCCGCACTCAAGGGCAGCCTTCAGAAAAACAACTTGCTGTTCTCTCTGAAAAAAAAGTATCCTAGGGACTTCACCGATCTGCTGGCTCGAGCCGAGAGATATGCCCGTGCGGAAGAAGCCTTCAAATTGAAAGATGAGGAGCTTGTTAGAAAGGAGCGGTTGGTGGACGAGGAAGAGCCGAGCGAAGTTCGGCTGCGCTCACAGACCCCCTACGAAAGCAGGCGGGCCCGAACTCCTCAAACTCGCCCTGATAAAGGGGTGCGAGGAAGTCCTCCTCTTGGAAGGTTCTGCCACTATGCACCCCTCAACGCTCCTCAAACCTAGATTCTCATCGAAGTAAAAAACCAGCTGCCAAGATCGAAAGGGTTATGGTCTCCCCCAAACAAGCGCGATCGAAATAAGTACTACCTCTACCATCGCGACCACAGCCATGACATGGAGGGATGCATCCAGCTCCGAGATGAAATTGAGAAGCTCATCAGAAAGGGGCGGCTGGGTAAATTCCTTCGGTACCGACCTGAAGCAGAAAAAGATCAGCTAAGGGCACTGCCATAGCCAGAGACTGCAAGAAGGTCGGCCACCTTATGGCATCATTCACATTGCCCCTGGGAAGATCTTGTTGCATCAGCGATTCGTCGTCTCCCAGTGACAAGAGCTTGCACCAAATTGAGGAGGCCGGTATGAGGAGGTCGTCCACCCCGGGACTTATTGCCGAAGAAACGCGGAGGAACGATGTTACCACGACCTTGAAATACAGAATTTGGGGATGCGCTACTAGTAACTTCCTTTCAATAAAATTTTTTCCTTTCGATAATATTATTTCTGGATGCAAAAACTATGCGATGATAGGGAAGCAGTCAACCTCGGCTAGAGATAAGATCTCTCCCGAGCGATCGAGACAACCTCGGCTAGAGATAAGATCTCTCCCGAGTGACCGAGCCAACCTCGGTTAGGAACAGGAGGAGAACCTCATCCTAACGCAAGCAACAACCTCGGCTAGAGATAAGATCTCTCCAGAGCAACCGAGACAACCTCGGCTAGAGATAAGATCTCTCCCGAGCGACCGTAGTCAACCTCGGCTAGTGATAAGATCTCTCCCAAGCGACCGAGCCAACCTCGGTTAGGAACAGGAGGAGAACCTCATCCTAACGCGAGCAACAACCTCGGCTAGAGATAAGATCTCTCTCGAGCGAAGGCCTCGTTCGTAGAGGACGAGATGGGGGAGAGGCTCTGACAGCGGCCCTTGTGCCCCCACATCCCGTTAGGAACAGGAGGAGAACCTCGTCCTAACGCGAGCAACAACCTCGGCTAGAGATAAGATCTCTCTCGAGCGACCGAGACAACCTCGGCTAGAGATAAGATCTCTCCCGAGCGACCGAGCCAACCTCGGTTAGGAACAGGAGGAGAACCTCATCCTAACGCGAGCACCAACCTCGGCTAGAGATAAGATCTCTCCCGAGCGAAGGCCTCGTTCACAAAGGATGAGATGGGGGGAGAGGCTCTGACAGCGGCCCTTGTGCCCCCATAGCCCGTTAGGAACAGGAGGAGAACCTCGTCCTAACGCGAGCAACAACCTCGACTAAGAGATAAGATTTCTCCCGAGCGACTGTAGACAACCTCGGCTAGAGATAAGATCTCTCCCGAGCGACCGAGCCAACC
The DNA here is from genome assembly GCA_006176705.1 of Cocos nucifera. NCBI lineage: Eukaryota > Viridiplantae > Streptophyta > Magnoliopsida > Arecales > Arecaceae > Cocos > Cocos nucifera. The sequence continues at coordinate 104,453 of QRFJ01002849.1, read as the reverse complement.
TCGACTAGAGATAAGATCTCTCTCGAGCGATCGTAGACAACCTCGGCTAGAGATAAGATCTCTTCCGAGCGATCGAGTCAACCTCGGTTAGAGATAAGATCTCTCCTGAGCGACCGTGAACAACCTCGATTAGGAACAGGAGGAGAACCTCGTCCTAACGCGAGCACCAACCTCGGCTACAGATAAGATCTCTCTCGAGCGAAGGCCTCATTCATAAAGGATGAGATGGGGAGAGAGGCTCGGACGACGGCCCACATGTGCCCCCAAAGCCCGTTAGGAACAGGAGGAGAACCTCATCCTGATGCGAGCAAAGTCGAAGGCCTCGTTCACAAAGGCCTCATCCTAACGCAATCTAGCAACTGTATCAACTTCAAGCTGGAGATGGGATCTCCCCCGAGCTTCGACCCAGGCCAGCACAGAGCTCAGAGGAAGACTTCGGCAGTCGCCTTTCCTACACTCTCTTCCTTCGATTTTTGAACTCGAGAGTGGGGAGGCTAGTGTTGGGGATAAATCCCGCTCTAGTCGAAGTCTAGCTCGATACCCGGCCTAATGCAACCAGTAGCCACAGAAGAGCTGCGGCAGATTGGCTCCAGCCGGACTCCCAGCGTTGAGACTGAACTTCCTGGGCGGTCGAACTCCTTCGAACTCCCCATGGCTGAACCCCTTCGGACCCACGACCGAACTCCTTCGGACCGACTCCAAGCGACCGAGCTTCAATGAAGTCCTCTCAGCGGCCGAACTCCTCAGCGAATGGGCTTTAGCGGAATCCCCAAGCGGTCGTCACTCAGGAGCCCGAACTCCTCAGCAGTCGCCCCTCAGCCGAACTCCTCAGCGATCGCCCTCACCAAATTTCAACCGATCGAGCTCCTACCAAACTCTCAAGCATCCAAGCCTCAGTCGAAGTCCAATAGCCGATCGAACTCCCAAACGGCCGAGCTTCGGATTCTCAACGGCCGAACTCTTCAGCGGACGAGCCTTAGCTGCATACCTCCACGCCTATGAGAGCCGAACTCCCTCCTATCCTCCTCTTTAGGAGCCCAAACTCCTCTGAAATGGGCACACGACGAAGGCCTTCAACCCTTCATTCGGCAAGCTCTGCAGCCATCACCATCAGTCAGTCCGCCGCAAGCGATAGCGACCCACTGTCAGGCGGCGATGGCTGTCACCCTCAATCCACCGCACACGGCACCATCCCATGAGACTGACTCCGCCGAACCTCGAGCGGCCCACCAGCATGCGGCTGCAGTTTTCACCATCAAGCTCATCAAGCTCCACTATATAAAGGATCCTCCCGACATGCTAAGGCTAGGCTCTCTAATCTCTAAACTCTCCTCCTCATCTCTAAGCTTCGAAACCCATTCCGAGCACTCCATTCCCGTTGGCTGAAAACTAACTTAACCGTCGGAGGGTCCTGATGGAGCCACCCCCCATCGGCTCCGAACGGGACTTTGTCTTGTAGGTCCCCGACGGCGACCTCCGCGGCCTCGACTCCGGCGACCTTCGACGGTGATGATTTTCTGCACCAACAGTATCTATGATACATCCTTTGAGTTAATGGTAATGATAATTCATATTTTCAAGAGTTGAAAATTTAAGACATGAATAATCATTATTAACTCATAAAATGCTCCCGACCAAAGGATCATCATGAGGATGGTGATTGATCCAGAAGGTTGGTGTGCAATCGCTTCTCTTTAGTAAATGAGTCTTGAGTCTATGGTGTCGAGACACCAGAGCGAGAGTATAGGTACTCATTAGAGAACGAGGGCACTGAGCGTGACCACCTCGAGTAGTCATTAGGAAGTCTACCTTCTCATCGATGACTGACTCGATGTTGCCGTGGTGTGTCTGGTTCTTTGACCTGAGGTGCATCGGTAGTTCACCTTGAGGGTGTTATAGTTTGACTACACCATTACTCGGTCTCCTAGCCATATGGAACCCTGAGGTGTATGTTGGCTATAGCATGTTCATTGTAAGAACTGGATAGCATCAAGATGGAATCTATCTACCTCGGTGGTAGAGGAGCAGCCCTATGATGATCATGAGAATCAAGTCCAGAAGTCCATGGCCATGGCAGAGTGAAATAATAGAAAGAGTTTCTATTTAGATTTTCACATTGGACTTGAAATCGAATGATTACATCATATGATAGAGACTAGGGTTTGACGAGTTCACCTTAACCCTAATCTGATCGGGGCTCAAGATAGAAGAACTTAATCACACAAGTAGCTGCACCAAGAGGTTCGCATTCAGCTCTGACGGGTTGCCACCATATACTGCTAGGTGTCACTGGTGGATTTTGGGAGCAATTAGAATGATTTAGATGATCGATCATTCTAGCTGTTCGAATCAGAAGAGTTCTGATCCATCGAAAGGAGTTTTGATGATATCGATGATAGAGATCATGACATATCCCATTATCATACAGAACTGAACCTAACTGGGTCACACAAACAAGGGTTTGAATCTGATGATCATCAATTGAACCGATCTAGTTCAATTGATTTGAATGAGATTCAATTAGGTTTAAGAAAATCGTGCTAGCACTCGATTGAACCTAACGTTCTTCTATGCTATCACAAATAAGTTATCCTGACTGAGCCAAAGGAGTTTGTATTCAATCAGAGGCCTCATATGGTCTGACTTGAGGTTGTCCAATTCAGAAAAGGTTGTCTCATTTTGTAAGACATTACCTGCCATTTTTGGTGACCTGCCATTTCTCATTCTTTGACTTTGGTCAAAAGTCTACCTTTGACTGGTCAAATGTTGACCATTGATACTTTGACTTCTATCCACATGTCATACACCTATTGAAGAGCTGGTGGGATCCTATCCCCCTGCCAGAACCTGGCAAGAAAGAGGGTGCACGCCACCCTTGGCGTGTGCCAAAGCTGGAGGCGCCCAGGAGTCTCTATTGGATAGGGACTCCATCTCCTTTTTGGATTCCGATTAGAGTTCTCCTAAGAACCAACTTTGATTGGTCTTAGATGCCCTCTAAGGAAGAATCTAGGGGTCTCTATTCCCACCAATCAGATTTGGATCTGATTTCACAAAGGGTTGTGATTGGTTGGGAAGAAGAGGAGTTGGATCACAGATAGTCTATAAATAAGACCCTGCGCCCAACTCAAATTAAGATTGAATCATAATTCCCCATGCCCCAAGGCTGCCTCTTTCCTCTTCCTCCATGCCAAACCCACCTTCTTCTTCTCCTCTCCACGTCCAAAAGAGTTTTGGTGCTTGGTTGGTGCAATCCAGATGAGAGAAAGGCAACTGAATGCTAGAATGCTGCACTACTATAAAGGACGACTGCTGATCTTCAAAAGGAGTTTTGAAGATCCTCCAGATTAGATCTAGATCTAATTTTTGAAGATGTGATAGAGAAGAAGAGGATCTCCAAATTCAGCTTGAGTGGATATCGGTAGAGGCCAGGCACTTGCGTGGCTTGATCCAGAACCTTCTGCTGCTTACAGGATCATCAACGGATAATAGGATTACCCACATCAAGGTAAATTAAATCTGATTTAATTTATCTAATTTTATTTTAATTTTTAAAATAATAATAATCAGATCTAAAACATCTCAGATCTAATTAGGATCAAAAAATTTTTTTTTTGAAATATATCTCTTGATCTGATCAGATCTGAACGAACCTGGTCCAGAAAATTAGGATTTCCCTTCAAAAGTCTCCTAAGAGCAAAGAGCTAAGGACCATTTAGAACCAAATCAAATTGAGCCAATACAATCACTACCTCCACCTCGAAGATCAGAAAAAGTTTTCCATCCTCCTAAGAGGTACTTAGGTATTATTTTAGAGGAAGTAGAGAAAATATTCCTCGTAGGTAATGGAGTTCATGGTGATGATCCTAAAACCTATAATGAAGCGATATTAGATATAGACTTTGAGAAATGGTTAGAGGCAATGAAGTCAGAAATTGACTCGATGCACTCAAATCAAGTCTAGACCTTGGTAGATCCATCAGAAGATATAGTACCTATTGGGTGTTAATGGATTTACAAGAGAAAGATTGGTGCAGATGGGAATGTAGAGACATTAAAGCTAAATTAGTGGCAAAAGATTATAGTTAGTGTGAAGGCATTGACTATCGGGATACCTTTTCACCAGTAGCCATGCTTAAATTCATTCGCACATTGCTTGCTGTTACAGTCTATTTCGATTATGAAATATGGCAAATGGATGTGAAAACAGCATTCTTAAATGGATATCTTGAGGAAGATATCTATATGGAACAGCTGCTGGATTTCACATCCAATGATACTGATCACAAAGTATGCAAGCTGCAAAGGTCCATATGGACTTAGGCAAGCATCTCGGAGTTGGAATACTCATTTTAATGATGTGATCAAATTATTTGATTTCATCAGGAATGAGGAGGAATCATATATTTTTAGAAAGATCAATGGGAGCGCTATTATCTTTCTCGTACTGTACGTGGATGATATCCACTTTATTGGGAATGATATTTCTATGTTGATCATGGTTAAAATGTGATTATCTAAGAAATTCTCCATGCAAGACTTAGGAGAAGCATCCTTCATTCTTGGAATCAAAGTCTATAGAGATAGACCCAATAGAATGCTAGGTCTTACACAGAAGAAGTACATAGAGGAGGTGCTAAAGAGGTTTAGCATGGAAAACTCCAAGAGGGGTTTGGTACCCTTCAGACATAGCATTCATCTCTTCAAGTAGATGTGTCCTAGCACACCTGAGGAGATAGAACGTATGAGCAAGATCCCTTATGCTTCTGTAATAGAGAGCCTCATGTATGCCATGTTATGTACACGACCTGATATAGCCCATGCTATAAGTGTCACGAGTAGATATCAGTCGAATCCAGATGAAGAACATTGGACTTCTATGAAATATATCCTTAAGTACTTAAGAAGAATTAAGGATATGTTCTTAATTTTTGGTAATAGAGAACTCCAAGTTCAGGGATATATAGACTTGGATTTTATGTTCGATATAGATGATCGAAAGTTGACATCTGAAAATCTGTTTGTGTGTAATGGTGGAGCTATCAGTTGGAAGAGTTTCAAATAGATAGTAATAGCAGATTCCATCATGAAAGTAGAATACATCACTACATCAGAAGTTGCAAAGGAGACATTCTCGTATAAGAAGTTTACCACAAAAATCAAAGTGATGCCATCAAATGCCATTCCTCTATACTACGATAATAATGGCACCATAGCCCTTGCAAAGGAGCTGAGGTCTCACCAGAAATCCAAATACATCGAGCAGTGATGCCATCTCATCCGTAATTATCTCGAGAAGGGATACGTCGAGGTCAAGAGAGCCGACTCCGTAGACAATACGACAGACCCACTTATAAAGTTATTGGGCTAGCAAAAGATCGAAGCCCAACTTGAGAAGATGGGACTTAGATTTGTAGCCAATTAGCTTTAGGTCAAGTGAAAGTTTGTTAGATATGTGTGTCCTAGAAGTCAGAATTGGCTGACACTTGTTATACACTTCTAAGGGCAAAATTATAATTTTGACTATAAATAATAAAATAGATTATTTTCTATCACAATATGTATTTAGTGTCTATGATACATCTCTTAAGTTAAATGCCAATGATAATTCTTATTTTCAAGAGTTGAAAATTTAAGACATAAATTTTCATTATTAACTCATAAAATGCTCCTGATCGTAGGATCATCATAAGGATGATGATTGATCTAGAAGGTTGGTGTACAATCGCTTCTTTATAGTAGATGAGTCTTGAGTCTACGATGTAGAGACACTGGAGCGAGAGTATAGATACTCGTTAGAGAACAAGGGCACTGAGCGTGACCACCTCGAGCAGTCATTAAGAAATCTACCTTCTTGTCGATGACTGGATGGAAGATGTAGTTGTGTGTCTAGTTCTTTGACCTAAGGTACATCGGTAGTTCATCTTGAGAGTATTATAGTTTGACTACACCATGACTCGGTCTCTTAGCCATTTGGAATCCTGAGGTGTATATTAGCTATAGTATGTTCATTGTAAGAATTGGATTGCACCAAGAGAAAATCTATCTACCTCGGTAGATGAGGAGTTGCCCTATGATGATCACAAGAATCAAGTCAATAACCCCATGGCCATGGCAGAGTGAAATAATAGAAAGAGTTTCTATTATGATTTTCACATTGGACTTGAATCAAATGATTAATCATATGATGGATATTAGGGTTTGATGAGTTCACCTTAACCCTAATCCAGTCGGGCCTCAAGATAGAAGAACTTAATCACACAAGTAACTACACTGAAAGGTTCATTTTCAATTCTGATGGATTGCCATCATATGCTGCTTGGTGTTACTGGTAGATTTTGAGAGCAATTAGAATGATTTAGATGATCAATCATACTAGTTGTCTGAATCAAAAAAGTTCTAATTCATCGGAAGGTGTTGCAATGATGTCGATGATAGAGATCATAACATATCTCATTACCATACGGAACTAAACCTAACTGGATCACACAAATAAGGGTTTGGATCTAGATATCATCAATTGGACTAACCCAGGTTAATTGATTTGAATTAGATTCAATTAGGTTTAAGGAAATCATGCTAGCATATGATTAAGCCTAATATTCTTCTTTAATTATCATTAAAAGTTATCTCGACTGAGCTAAATATGTTTGGGCTCACTTAGGTACCTTTACTTAGCCTGATTGAAGCTTGTCCAGGTCAAAAAGGGGTTATCTTAATTTATGAGATGAATTTGAGACAACACCTACCATTTTCCATCACCATTTGAGACAACACCTAACTTTGGTCAAACGTTGACCTTTGACAGTTAGACATTTGCCCATGTGTCAAACCATCATAGGAGAGAACATTTGGACCAGTCCGCCTGCTAAAAGGTAGGAGGATAAGGGGTGCATGCTTAGGGTGGCGTGCTCCCATGGAGCATGCGCCCATGGATTGTGACGTCTGAAGACCCAAATAGATGGGACTCCAGGTTGCTTCGGGGTTTCTACCTAGGTGGCGCAAAAGACTAGACTTTGACCAATCTTGGTGCCATCTAAGGATGATTCAGAGGGGCTCTTATCTGATTGGATCAGATGATGTCATCCCACTAATTAGATTTAGATCTAATTGCACGAAGTGATGTGATTGATCGGAATGATGTGGCACTGCATGGTGCAGCATGGTCTATATAAACCCTATCTGCGCCTAAGATTTAGAACTCTAGCCCATTGCCCAAGCCATCAGGCTACTTCTCTCCCTCCTCCATGCCATCTTCAGATCCTCTCTCTCTTATCCATGCCCAAGAACCTTTGGGCTTCAGTTTGGTGCGATCCAAGCAAGAGAAAGGCGATGAGAAAGGAAGAAGGTAGCACCACTGCAAGAGACGACATCCGATCTTCAAAATAAGTTTTGAAGATTTTCCAAATCAGATCTAGATCTGATATTTGGAGAAGTGATAAAGAAGGAGAAGATCTCTAGATCTTATCCAAGTAGATAATGGAAGAGGTCAGACACTTGCATGGCTGGATCCAGAACCTCAGGAAGAATCAGGATCATCATAGGATAATCTGATTACCCGCTACGAGGTAAACTTAATTTAGATTTATTTTATCCTTTGTTTTTATTTTATTTTTTTTATTAGATCAATAATATCAGATTTGAAAAGTCTTAGATCTGATCTGAATCTAAGAGAGAAATTTTTGAAATATCTCTCTTGATCCAATCAAATCCGAACGAACCTAATCCAAAAAATAGGATTTTTCCATCAGATAGAGTTTGGTGCAACAAATGAACGATGATCAAGTTCGAGAAAAGCTCTGACTAATTTGATCACTATCCTGAGAATGTGACCTAATCATCATATAATGAATTATAATTTCAATATCTCAATGAACACTGGGTGTAAGGTGCCTCCAATGTCCACCAGACTATTGGACCCATTACCAAACACCTTAATAGGAGGCTATGACTCAGTTATTTCCATAACTTAGTCATTTTAATGACCTAATTATTTTAGAGAATTTAAATTTATTTATGATTTAAGGATAGAGAAAACATGCACTAAATTGCTTCTACTGACTTCACCATGTCAAATCCTTCTACTAACTTCTCAAGTCATTAATGAGGACTAGGATCAATTTTGGTCCATGGGTACCTTAATCAGTCTCATTGAATAAAATCAATCTCACTAATTTTCCATGTGACATGGGTTAGCATGAATCAATAAGCAACCTAATCAAGACCTGATTAAGCACATTGGCCAGATAAGTAAGATCGATTGGAGGGTCTGCCAAAGCTTGCCTTAAACACCATCAGAAATGGCCAGGTAAGTGGGTTGCCAATTAATGTTGGAATCTAGCACCTCAAGATTCGATCCATGATAAACCAAGAATGAGATTCAGAAACCATTAGAAAGATTAGCCAACATACAGTTGGGCTGGCTTGGATATGCTGCCAAGCCCACTCGGGGTGAGATCGAGCCAGCTGGAGATGGATTCGAGCTAGCTCTCTCAGGAAGGCAGAAAGCAGTGCTCAGGCCAGATGCAGTCGAGCTAGCCCGACTATGGACCAAGCTGACTCAACGGAGGAGAACAATAGGGATGCACCTAGTGCAGGCAAGCATGTGCAGGCACATGTGTTGAAGCTTTTCCATGAGGTCTATAGAGTTGTTGTGCTATCCAACAGCCAAGAGAGCATGCGAGAGTTGATCAAATGGCTATTAGAATGATTAGGGTTATAAGAAAGCCTGACGACCTAAAGAGTCAAGAGAGTCTAGGAAAAATCATTCAAGCAACGTAGAGACAAGGCAGAAAGCACTAGAGTGCTATAGTAGCACCTTCCTAAAGGCATGGGGGGCTAAGAAAGGCTTGGTGGTGCAGTAGCCAAGGAGGATATCTCAGCAGAGAGTGTCAGAGGCTTCTCAGAGAGATGATGAGTAGGTCTTAGGGAGAGTCAGGGGTCTCAGGATGTGCCAAGAGCATCAAGGAAGCCGGGAGTGTCCCAGAACGGTAGAGTTGCTTAGGGACAAAGGCTGGGGCTTGATGTAGTGGCTGAGAGTCTCATAGAGTGTCCATGGATATCGAGGATCCTGGACTGATAGATCTATGAAGAGGATCTTCTTGGAATTACTTTGAAATCATTATATGGGTGAGTGCTTTTGGATTGAGAGAGAGGGTTGTTGAGTTGAGATTGAAGGCACCAGATCTAGAATTTCACGGATAGATCTTAAAACTTTTACAAGATCATATAGTGAAAGACTTAAATAAATTAAATATTTATTTAAATAAATATAAAAATATTCTAGATCTAAGATTTATTATATGATCAAGGTATGATATTAAATCAAAAATTAAAAATATAAAGAAAAGATTAATATGTTGATCTCATCAACATACTACAATACTACATCTAATGTCACTATAGAATAATAGATTAGATCTGATACCTAAGCAAGTTAAACATTCTAACTTGTTGATCCAAATTTGAGGATGAAGTCACGAGCCGCACATGCATCCAGCCTCTAGTAGGAGTTATCCACACGAGCTCACGAACACGATCTGAGATCCTGATATAGAAAATCAACATAGTATGCTAGTGCTATGCTGATCTCTCTTCAAAGGTTGGTTTGATGCTTTCTTCTTTGAAACTTAGACTCTCCAAAATATCAGAAGAAAGAGGAGAGATTTCAAATCTAAGACTCTCTCAAAAAAATCTCAAAAGGAGGAGGAGAAGAGAAAATCAAAATAGTCCTAGAAGAAGACCCTCTTCTTCTTCTCTTTTCTCTCACCTAGACACCTAGTTTAGTGTCTATGAAATCCCCACATCCAGAGGTTCTCTCTTCCTAATTTTTACACATCTCAAAGACCTCTTAATGGTCTATATTCAACAAAAAAATTAGGTAAAAATTCTCTTTAAATAAAGAGACATGGAGAGTCCAAGTTTGGTCAAAATATTAGACTAGGAAGGACATAATATGGGAAGTTGTTGAGACGCCCAACTCTTGGGCACCTCACCTTATTTCCAACCGTGGACCAGCAATAGGGGTGCACAAAAACTACTTCTTTTACCATGAAATTATTAGATATGTGTGCTCTAGAAGCTAGATTGGCTGACACTTGTAATACACTTCTAAGGATAAAATTATAATTTTGATTATAAATAATAAAATAAGTTATTTTCTATCATAGTGTGTATTTGAAAGTATCTGTGATATATTTCTTGAGTTAATAATAATGATTGTTCATATTTTTAAGAGTTGAAAATTTAAGACATGAATTTTTATTATTAACTCATAAAATACTTCCGACCATAGGATCATCATGAGGATGGTGATTGATCCGGAAGATTGGTGCAGATCGCTTCTTTAGGATAGATGAGTCTTGAGTCTATGGTGTAGAGACATCGGAGTGAGAGTACAAGTACTCATTAGAGAATGAGAGTACTGAGCATGACCATCTCGAGCAGTCATGAGGAAGTCTATCTTCTCATCGATTACTAGCTTAAAGCTACAGTGGTATATCTGGTTCTTTGATCTGAGGTACATCGGCAGTTCATCTTAAGGGTGTTATAGTTTGACTACACCATAACATGATCTTCTATCCATTCAAAATCCTGAGGTGTATGTTGGCTATAGCATGTTTTGCTAGATATATGTGCCCTAGAAGCCAGAATTGGTTGACACTTGTAATACACTTCTAGGGGCAAAATTGTGATTTTGACTATAATCAATAAAAAGGGTTATCTTTTATCACATATGTATATTTAGTGTCTGTGATACATCCTTTGAGTTAATGGTAATGATAATTCATATTTTCAAGAGTTGAAAATTTAAGACATGAATAATCATTATTAACTCATAAAATGCTTCCGACCATAGGATCATCACAAGGATGGTGATTAATTCGAAAGGTTGGTGTACAATCACTTCTCTTTAGTAGATGAGTCTTGAGTCTACAGTGTGAAGACATCAGAGTGAGAGTACAGATACTCGTTAGAGAACGAGGGCACTGAGTGTGACCACCTTGAGTAGTCATTAGGAAGTCTACCATCTCGTCAATGACTGACTCAATGCTACAGTTGTGTGTCTGGTTCTTTGACCTGAGGTGCATTAACAGTTCATCTTGAGGGTGTTATAGTTTGACTACACCATAACTCGGTCTCCTAACCATGCGGAGCCTAGAGGTGTATGTTGGCTATAGCATGTTCATTATAGGAACTGGATTGCATCAAGAAGGAATCTATCTACCTCGGTGGTAGAGGAGCAGCTCTATGATGATCATGAGGGTCAAGTCCAGAAGCCCATGGCCATGGTAGAGTGAAATAATAGAAAGAGTTTCTATTTAGATTTTCACATCGCACTTGAATCGAATCATTACATCATATGACAGAGACTAGGGTTTGACGAGTTCACCTAAACCCTAATCTATCGGGGCTCAAGATAGAAGAACTTAATCACATAGGTAGCTGCACCAAGAGGTTCGCATTCAGCTCTGATGGGTTGCCACCATATACTACTAGGTGTCACTGGTGGATTTTGGGAGCAATTAGAATGATTTAGATGATCGATCATTCTAGCTGTTCGAATCAAAAGAAGTTCTGATCCATCGAAAGGAGTTTCGATGATGTCGATGATAGAGATCATGACATATCCCATTACCATACAGAACTGAACCTAACTGGGTCACACAAATAAGGGTTTGAATCTGGTGATCATCAATTGAACTAATCCAGTTCAATTGATCTAAATGAGATTCAATTAGGTTCAAGAAAATCGTGCTAGCACTCGATTGAACCTAACGTTCTTCTTTTACTATCATAAATAGTTGTATCCTTGACTGAGCCAAAAGGAGTTTGTGCTCAATCAGAGGCCTTCACCAAGGTCTGACTGGAGCCTATCTAGGTCAGAAAAGGGTTGTCTTATTTTGTAAGACAATACCTGCCATTTTTGGTCACCTGCCATTTCTCGTCCTTTGACTTTGGTCAAAAGTTGACCTTTGACTGGTCAAATGTTGACCATTGACACTTTGACTTTTGTCCATGTGTCATGCACCTATTGGAGAGCTAGTGGGGGCTTGTCCCCCTACCAGAACCTAGCAAGGAGGAGGGTGCACGCCACCCTTGGCGTGTGCCCAAGCTGGAGGCGCCCAGGAGTCCCTGTTGGATAGGGACTCCATCTCCTTTTTGGATTTCGATTAGAGTTCTCCTAAGAACCAACTTTGACTGGTCTTAGGTGCCCTCTAAGGAGGAATCCAAGGGACTCTATTTCCATCACCAATCAGATTTAGATCTGATTTCACAAAGGATTGTGATTGGTTGGGAAGAAGAGGAGTTGGATCACGCAATAGTCTATAAATAAGACCCTGCGCCCAACTCAAAAAATATCAAAAAGCAATTGAAAATTCTCCATGCCCCAAGGCTGCCTCTCCTCTCCTCCTCCATGCCAAGTCCATCTTCTCCCTCTCCTCTCCACGCCAAAGGAGTTTGGGATCCAAGTTGGTGCAATCCAGACGAGAGAAAGGCGACAGAAAGCTAGAAGGCTGCGCTACTGCAAAGGACAACTGCTGATCTTCGAAAAGGTATTTTGAAGATCCTCCAGAATTAAATCTTAGATCTTGATTTTTGGAGATGTGATAGAGAAGAAGAGGATCTCCAGATCCAGTCTGAGTGGATACTGATAGAGGCCAGGCACTTGCAGTGGCTAGATCCAGAACCTTTCGCTGCTTACAGGATCATCAACGGGTAATAGGATTACCCTACATCAAGGTAAATTAAATTTGAATTTAATTTATTTAGAATTTTATTTTAATTATTAGAAATAATAAGGAATTAGATTTAAACATATCTCAGAATCTGATCTAGGATCAAAGAGAAAAAATTTTTGAAATATATTCTCTTGATCCGATCAGATCTGAACGAACCTGGTCCGAAAAATCAGGATTTTCCTTCAACTGATATTAGAGCAAGATTCTAAAAGTGTTTAGATCTAATTTTAAATTTATTCTAATTAGAAAATAAGTGATTTTAGATGTCACATGAGATGTGATTAGATCTAAAATCAGAAAAAATTAAAATTAAATAATTTGGATCTAAGATTAGAAAATATGCATGACTAGTTCTAAAATAGAATAGTTCTATAGAATAGTCTTGCATGTTTTCAATTTAATTTGATTAAATCATATTTTAGATATATTTATTTAATATTTTTTGATATTATAATTCTTATAATAACATTTAAAAAATAAAAAATAAAATGAGTTAATTTTAAACATCATATGAGATATGATTGATGCATGTCTAGATTAGTTGTAGAATAGTTCTACATAGTTGTCTAGATTAGAGTTTATTTTGATAAGATCAATTTAAATCTAATTTTTTAGATTATTATGAGATAATTTAGATCTGAAAATATGCATGATTTGATACATGAGATGTATGCAAAATATGCCATGATTAGATCTAATTTGTATATGAGATATATGATATAGATCTAAAATAGTTTTGTAGTATTACATGTTCCTGATTAAGGCATTCCTCTTGGCCGTCCGGTCATAAGAACGAAGAAGGGTTTAAAGGCCCTCTCCTCCCATCCGATGGGGTGTTCTTATGATGTGTAGGGGTGCTGCGCGTTCGTCCTTAATCAAAAATTCAAAACTTACTTTCTGCAAAACCCTAGATCCTGAAATCCTAGGATTTATTATGCATATTTTATTTATGAACCCTACTTAATTAAGAATTAAGATTATGGAATATTAATTAGGTCTAAAATTGAGAATTTCAGATCTAAGACATATTCATAATACTGGGTTCGGGCTTGGGTAGCTCAATTAGGTCTAAGCGGTTGATCAAACCAAATCAAGAGTTGGTTAGATGGGATCAACAATGCTTAAATTGACCAGCCTAATAGGATTAAGTCTGGGTCAAGATCGAGTCACGATCAAGCAAGACCTAATTAGGCTCAGAGGTTAGAGTCTGGATTGTAGGCTAACCCGATTAGGTTCTGGCTCAATAATTTGGTGTCTAAGGTAAGTTTGGCAGATACATACGACCGACTGGTTTTTAATTGGGAGCTACTCGACCTGAATGCATTCTTGTCGAGTTAATGGCATATCCCTTCCACCGATCTCACTTACCTGGCCATATCTTGTTGACTCAGTTCTGATCTTGAGGTGGTCAATAATCTGAGCTAACCCATGCCACTAGGTTAGTCATAATTGTTATGACTATGACAAGTCTAGTTTAATGAGACCTAAATCAATTCTTCCTAAGAAAAGATTAAGTCTGAGGTCTTCCACCATTGTAGATGTGCGGGCCCTTTCCGGGGTTGATTATTCTCGACTGGATGCTGTGGCTCAATTGCATTGAGAAGATGCAACCATGTCTATTAGGCATTGGATGCTATGGGCTGGAGGATGAGTTGGGCTCAATATTCCGGAATACGGTGAGAGACTCAATTAGGAATCCAGTCTGTGCAAATGATGGGTCTGACTTAACTAAGGAGTGGATCAATATTCCAGATACGGTGAGATTCATGAATTAGAGACCAAGTTTGGGTGCACCATGATTAGAGAATCATTGAACAAGAGTTGTTCACTCATTGGCTAACCCATCACCAATAACTATTAGGTGAGGTGATGAGTCAGTTGGTGAGACCGCACCACCCACTAGAAATCATTAATCATGGAGATTTTTGCATCTCTACAGAGGGAGTGTAGGGATCCAAGAAAATAGTGGGAGCTAATTTGTTTAAAAATTAAATTCCTAAACAAATTGGTCAAGTCATAATTACAATATCTAACTAGAATCTTGACTCTCTGTAGGAAAATATCTGCATCCAACCCATTAGCACGTATCTTGGACACACATAGACTGACCAGACCCAATTATAAAGATTGACTCAGAAACTACAAAATCATTTTGGGTTTCGAGAAGTTAACCCATGTATTGGATCAGGACTCTCCCACCTTACCAGCCCATCCATCCACTGAATAGAGAGCGTCTCTAGAAAAATGGATGGATGAAGATAATAAGGCCTGATATTACATGTTGGGCTCGATGTCTGATGAACTCCAGTGCCAACATGAAGATATCGAGACTGCTCGTCAAATGTTGGCTCACCTGCAGGAGATGTTTGGTGAATAGAGTCGCACAGCTAAGTATCAAGTCACGAAATGACATTTTAAGGCTAAGATGCATGATGGGCAGTCAGTCCAAGATCACTGTCTGATGATGATCAAGGACATGAAAGAGCTTGAGAAGCTCGATGTGAAGTTAGACCTGGATCTGCAGAATGATATTATTCTGCAATTCTTGACTGATGCATATGAGCAATTCATCATGAATTACCACATGCATAAACTTCAAAATTCCTTGGCCGAATTAATGAATATACTGGTTACCACTGAGCATTCTTTGAAAGGTTCTAAAGGCTCAGTTCTTGCTATGGAACGGACTTCTTTCAAAAGAAAGTCTTATGGAAAGAAAAAGAAGTCTGTGAAAAAGCAGGTGGAAGGAGGAAAGAAGAAGAAGGTAGAGCCAAGGATGAAAGCTGCTGCCAAAGGAAAGTATTTTCATTGCAACAGCGATGGCTACTGGAAGTGGAACTGCCCTACTTACCTGGCCACCCTGAAGAATAAGAAGGAAGGTCCTTCTGGAGGTATGCTCATTATTGATTCTAACCTTATGGTTTCTTCTGTATCCAGTTGGGTGCTTGACTCTGGTTCTAGTGCTCATCTGTGCACTTTCATGCAGGATCTTGAGGATAGTAGGAGGCTGAGGGATGGAGACATGATCCTACGCATCGATAATGGAGCAAGAGTTGCTGTAGTGGCGGTGGAAACATACCCTCTTCGATTACCATCTATTTTAGACTTAGTTTTGAAAGACTATTATTATGTGCCTGCAGCTAGCAGAAATTTGAGTTCTGTTTCATGCTTAGCACTAGAAGGCTACGTGATTACCTTCTTTAATGACCATTGTAACATTCTTTATGAAAAAAATAAAATTGCAAATGGTTTCCTTATTAATGGTCTTTATCAGCTACACATTGATATACCTGTTCTAACTATCAAGCAAAACGTGAATGCCAAACGACCTAGGGATAGTCCAAATGATAGATATCCATGGCATCTGCGATTAGGTCATATAGCAGAAGATAGGATCAACAAATTGGAGAAAAATGGGCTATTGAGTCCATTGACTTCCGAGTCATATCCAACTTGTGAATTTTGTCTCCAAGGCAAAATGACCAAACTCTCTTTTATAGGACATGGGGAGAGGGCCACAGATCTTCGTGCCCTAGTACATACTGATGTGTGTGGCCCATTTGATGTACTGGCTAGAGGCAATTTTGTCTACTTCATTACCTTTACCAATGATCTGTCTAGGTATGGGTATGTGTACCTTATGAGACACAAGTCTGAAGCTTTTGAAAAGTTCAAGGAATTCAGACATAAAGTAGAAAAACAAACTGAAAAACCCATTAAGGTGATCGAGGAGGTGAATACCTTAGCTGAGAATTTCTAGACTATCTCAAAAAAAATGGCATAGTCTCTCACTGGACCCCACCAGGAACACCTCAACTCAACGGAGTTTCAGAATGGAGAAATCAGACTCAATTAGATATGGTTCGATCCATGATGAGCTTCACAGACCTTCCTAATTTTCTTTGGGGACACTCATTGTTAACTTCAATTTATCTACTGAATAGGGTTCCCTCTAAGACCGTTCCAACCACACCATATAAGATATGGCACGGTAAGAAACCAAGTCTGAGTCATCTCAAAATTTGGGGTTGTCCGGCTCATGTCAAAAGATAACAAGCGTGTTGAAGGAAAATCCTGATTTCCCGGATCAGGTTCGTTCAGATCAGATTAGATAAAGAGATATATTTCAAAAATTTTTCTCTTTGATCTATATTAGATCTGAGATATTTCAGATCTAATTCTTATTATT
The DNA here is from genome assembly GCA_006176705.1 of Cocos nucifera. Taxonomy (NCBI): domain Eukaryota; kingdom Viridiplantae; phylum Streptophyta; class Magnoliopsida; order Arecales; family Arecaceae; genus Cocos; species Cocos nucifera. The sequence goes on along the minus strand of QRFJ01002849.1, from coordinate 87,524 downwards.
TTAATAAATAAAATAAAATAAAGATAAATTAAATCAAATTTAATTTACCTTGATTGGGTAATCCTATTACCCTGTTGATGATCCTGTATGCAGCGGAAGGTTCTGGATCTAGCCACGCAAGTGCGCCTGGCCTCTATCCGGTATCCACTCAGGGCTGGATCTAGGAGATCCTCTTCTTCTCTATCACATCTCCAAAAATTAGATCTGGATCTGATCTGGAGGATCTTCAAAACTCCTTTTGAAGATCAGCAGTCGTCCTTTGCAGCAGCGCAGCCTTCTTGCTTTTGATCGCCTTTCTCTTGATCTGAATCGCACCAACCAAAATCCAAAACTCCTTTTGGACGTGGAGAGGAAGGGGAGAAGGTGGTTTGGCATGGAGAAGGAGGGAGAGGCAGCCTTGGGGCATGGAAACTCTTATTCAATCTTTGAGTTGGGTACAGGGTCTTATTTATAGACTAACTGTGATCCAACTCCTCTTCTTCCCAACCAATCACAACCCTTTGTGAAATCAGATCTAAATCTGATTGGTGGGAATAGAGTCCCCTGGATTCCTCCTTAGAGGGTGCCTAAGACCAGTCAAAGTTGGTTCTTAGAAGAACTCTAATTGGAATCCAAAAAGGAGATGGAGTCCTTGTCCAACAAGGACTCCTAGGCGCCTCCAACTTGGGCACACGCCTAGGGTGGCGTGCGCCCTCCTCCTTGCCAGGTTCTGGCAGGGGGACAGGCCCCCACCAGCTCTCCAATAGGTGCATGACATGTGGTCAAAAGTCAAAGTGTCAATGGTCAACATTTGACCAGTCAAAGGTAGACTTTTGACCAAAGTCAAAGAACAAGAAATGGCAGGTGACCAAAAATGGCAGGTAATGTCTTACAAAATAAGACAACCTTTTCTGACTTGGACAACCTCCAGTCAGACCATATGAAGGCCTCTGATTGAGCACAAACTCCTTTGGCTCAGACAGGACAACTTATTTATGATAGTAAAAGAAGAACGTTAGGTTCAATCGAGTGCTAGCACGATTTCCTTGAACCTAATTGAATCTCATTCAGATCAATTGAACTAGATCAGTTCAATTGATGATCACCAGATTCAAACCCTTGTTTGTGTGACCCAGTTAGGTTCAGTTCTGTATGGTAATGGGATATGTCATGATCTCTATCATCGACATCATCGAAACTCCTTTCGATGGATCAGAACTCTTCTGATTCGAACAGCTAGAATGATCGATCATCTAAATCATTCTAATTGCTCCCAAAATCCACCAGTGACACCTAGCAGTATATGGTGGCAACCCATCAGAGCTGAATGCGAACCTCTTGGTGCAGCTACCTGTGTGATTAAGTTCTTCTATCTTGAGCCCCGATCAGATTAGGGTTAAGGTGAACTCGTCAAACCCTAGTCTCTGTCATATGATGTAATCATTCGATTCGAGTCCAATGTGAAAATCTAAATAGAAACTCTTTCTATTATTTCACTCTGCCATGGCCATGGGCTTCTGGACTTGATTCTCATGATCATCATAGGGCTGCTCCTCTACCACCGAGGTAGATAGATTCCATCTTGATGCCAATCCAGTTCCTACAATGAACATGCTATAGCCAACATACACCTCAGGGTTCCATATGGCTAGGAGACCGAGTAATGGTGTAGTCAAACTATAACACCCTCAAGGTGAACTGCCGATGCACCTCAGGTCAAAGAACCAGACACACTACTGCAGCATCGAGTCAGTCATTGACGAGAAGGTAGACTCCCTAATGACTACTCGAGGTGGTCACGCTCAGTGCCCTCGTTCTCTAACGAGTACCTGTACTCTCGCTCCGGTGTCTCCACACCGTAGACTCAAGACTCATCTACTAAAGAGAAGCGATTGTACACCAACCTTCCGGATCAATCACCATCCTCGTGATGATCCTATGGTCGGAGCAATTTTATGAGTTAATAATGATTATTCATGTCTTAAATTTTCAACTCTTGAAAATATGAATTATCATTACCATTAACTCAAAGGATGTATCACAGACACTAAATACACATATGTGATAGAAAATAACCCATTTTATTGATTTTAGTCAAAATTATAATTTTGCCCCTAGAAGTGTATTACAAGTGTCAGCCAATTCTGGCTTCTAGGGCACATATATCTAACAATCTCCCACTTGTCCTAAAGCCAATTGGCTACAAGTCTAAGTCCCATCTTCTCAAGGTGGGCTTCGATCTTCTGCTGGCCCAACGGCTTTGTAAGTGGGTCTGCCACATTATCTGTGGAGTTGACTCTCTTGACCTCGACGTAACCCTTCTCGAGGTAATCGCGGATGAGGTGGTATCGCCGCTCAATATGCTTGGATTTCTGGTGAGACCTCGGCTCCTTAGCAAGGGCTATGGCGCCATTGTTGTCGCAGTATAGAGGAATGGCATCTGATGGCATTACTCCGAATTTCTGCAGCAAACTTCTTGTACCAGAATGCTTCCTTCGCAGCCTCTGATGCAGCGATATATTCTGCTTCCATGGTGGAATCTGCTATCACGTTTTGCTTGGAACTCTTCCAGCTGACAGCACCACCATTGCACACAAACAGACTGCCAGATGTCGACTTTCGATCATCTATATCAGACATGAAATCTGAGTCTGTGTATCCCTGGACTTGGAGTTCTCCATTACCAAAGACCAACATCATATCCTTAGTTCTTCTCAAGTACTTAAGGATACATTTCACAGAAGTCCAGTGTTCTTCACCTGGATTTGACTGATATCTGCTTGTGACACTCACAGCATGGGCTATATCAGGTCGTGTACATAGCATGGCATACATGAGGCTCCCTATTGCAGAAGCATAAGGGATCTTGCTCATGCATTCTATTTCCTCAGGTGTGCTAGGGCACATCTTCTTGGAAAGATGAATACCATGTCTGAAGGGTATTAATCCCCTCTTAGAGTTTTCCATACTAAACCTCTTTAGTACTTCCTCTATGTACATCTTCTGTGAAAGTCCTAGCATCCTATTCGGTCTATCCCTATAGACCTTAATTCCTAGAATAAAGGATGCTTCACCTAGGTCTTTCATGGAGAATTCCTTGGACAACCATATTTTGACTGTCGTCAACATGGGAATATCATTCCCAATAAGGAGGATGTCATCCACGTACAATACGAGGAAGACAACAGCGCTCCCACTGACCTTTTTGAAAACACATGGTTCCTCTTCATTTTTGATGAAACCAAACTTTTTGATCACATCATTGAAATGAGTGTTCCAGCTCCGAGATGCTTGCTTAAGTCCATATATGGACCTTTGCAGCTTGCAAACCTTGTGATCAGTATCACTGGATGTGAAACCTAGCGGCTGTTCCATATAGATATCTTCCTCAAGATATCCATTTAGGAATGCCGTTTTCACGTCCATTTGCCATATTTCATAATCGAAATAGGCTGCAACGGCAAGCAATGTGCGGATGGATTTTAGCATAGCCACTGGGGAAAAGGTATCCTGATAGTCAATGCCTTCGCGTTGACTATAACCTTTTGCCACTAGTCTAGCCTTGAATGTCTCCACATTCCCATCTGCACCAATCTTTCTCTTGAAGATCCATTTACACCCAATAGGTACTATACCTTCTGGTGGATCTACCAAGGTCCAGACTTGGTTTGAGTGCATCGAGTCAATTTCTGACTGCATTGCCTCTAGCCATTTCTCGGAGTCGATATCTGATATCGCCTCGTTGTAGGTTTTGGGATCATCACCATGAGCACCATTACCTACGAGGAACATTTTCCTCTACTTCCTCTGAAATAATACCTAAGTATCTCTTCAGGGGGACGGGAAAACTCTTTCCGATCTACGAGGTGGAGGAGGTAGTGTTCTTATTGGCTCAACCTGATTTGGTTCCAATTGGTCCTTAGCTCGTTCCACTTGTGAGACTTTCTCATCAAGCTTGATCTATTTTCCAATGCCGCTATCTTGAATAAACTATTTTTCAAGAAAGATGGCATGTCGACTCACAATCACATTGTGGTCTTCTGGAATGTAGAAATAGTATCCTAATGACTCTTTAGGATATCCTATGAATCGAGCTCTAAAGGACCTAAACTCTAACTTGTCCGCTTGTTGTCTTTTGACATGAGCCGGACAACCCCAAATTCTGAGATGACTCAGACTTGGTTTCTTACCGTGCCATATCTCATACGGTGTGGTAGGAACGGTTTTAGAGGGAACCCTATTCAGTAGATAGATTGAAGTTAACAATGAGTGTCCCCAAAGAAAATCAGGGAGGTCTGTGAAGCTCATCATGGATCGAACCATATCCAATAGAGTCCGATTTCTCCATTCTGAAACCCCGTTGAGTTGAGGTGTTCCTGGTGGAGTCCATTGAGAGACTATGCCATTTTCCTTAAGATAGTCTAGGAATTCCCGGCTAAGGTATTCACCTCCTCGATCTGATCGAAGAACCTTAATGGGTTTTTCAGTTTGTTTTTCTACTTCATGTCTGAATTCTTTGAACTTTTCAAAAGCTTCAGACTTGTGTCTCATAAGATACACATACCCATACCTAGACAGATCATCGGTAAAGGTAATGAAGTAGACAAAATTGCCTCTAGCCGGCACATCAAATGGGCCGCACACATCAGTATGTACTAGGGCAAGGAGATCTGTGGCCCTTTCCCCATGTCCTAACAAAAGGGAGTTTAGTCATTTTGCCTTGAAGACAAGATTCACAAGTTGGATATGACTCGGAAAGTCAATGGACTCAATAGCCCATTTTTCTCCAATTTGTTGATCCTATCTTCTGCTATATGACCTAATCTCAGGTGCCATAGATATCTATCGTTTGGACTATCCCTAGGTCGTTTGGCATTCACGTTTTGCTCGATAGTTAGAACAGGTACATCAATATGTAGCTGATAAAGACCATTAATAAGGAAACCATTTGCAATTTTATTTCTTTCATAAAGAATGTTACAATGGTCCTTAAAGAAGGTGATCACATAACCTTCTTGTGCTAAGCATGAAACAGAAATCAAATTCCTGCTAGCTGCAGGCACAAAATAACAGTCTTTCAAAACTAAGTCTAAACCAGATGGTAATCGAAGAGGGTATGTTCCCACGGCTACTGCAGCAACTCTTGCTCCATTACCAATGCGTAGGATCATGTCTCCATCCCTCAGCCTCCTGCTATCCTCAAGACCCTGCATAGAAGTGCACAGATGAGCACTAGAACCAGAGTCAAGCACCCAACTGGATGCAGAAGAAATCCGTAAGGTTAGACTCAATAACGAGCATACCTCCAGAAGGACCTTCCTTCTTGTTCTTCAGGGTGGCCAGGTAAGTAGGGCAGTTCCGCTTCCAATGGCCGTCGCTGTTGCAATGGAAACACTTTCCTTTGACATCGGCCTTCTTCTTCGGCTCTGCCTTCTTCTTCTTTGATCCTTCCACCTTTTGCTTTTTCACAGACTTCTTTTTCTTTCCATAAGACTTTCTTTTGGAAGAAGTCCATTCCATAGCAAGAACTGAGCCTTTAGAACCTTTCATAGAAAGCTCAGCGGTAACCAGCATATTCATTAATTCGGCCAAGGAATTCTGAAGTTTATGCATGTGGTAATTCATGATGAATTGCCCATATGCATCAGTCCAGGGATTGCAGAATAAATATCATTCTGCAGAGTCCAGAGTACACTTCACACGAGCTTCTCCAAGCTCTTCATGTCCCTTTGATCATATAGACAAGTGATCTTGGAACTGATGCCCATTCATGCATCTTAAGCCTTAAAAGTCATTTGTGACTTGATATTTGCTGCGCGACTCTGTTCACAGGACATCTCCTGTAGGTGAGCCAATATTTGGGCGTGCAGTCGATATCTCATGTTGGCACTGGAGCTCATAGACATCGAGCCAACATGTATATGCCGCTTATTATCTTCTCATCCATTTTTTCAAGAGACGCTCTCTATTCACGGATGGAGGGCTTAAGGGTGGGAGATCCTGGTCCAATACATAGGGTTAAATTCTCAAAATCCAAAATAATTGTTAGTTCTGAGTCCAATCGTTATAATTGGTTCGGTCAGTCTATGTGTGTCAGGATACGTGCTGAATGGGTTGGAGCAGAAATTTTTCCTGTAGAGAGTCAAAGATTTTTAGTTAGATATTTATATTTGACTTGACCAATTGTTTTAGTGAATTTTTATTTTTAAACAAAAATTAGCTCCCACTATTTTTTTGGATCCCTACACTCCCTCTTAGAGAATGCAAAAATCTCTCACGGATTAATGATTTTTAGTGGGTGGGGGTCCTCACCAACTGACTCATCACCTCACCTAAGCAGTTATTGTGATGGTTAGCCAATGAGTGAACCAACTCTTGTTCAATGATTCTTCTAATCATGGTGCACGCCAAACTTGGTCTCTAATTCATCGAATGCTCACCGTATCTGAATATTGATCCACTCTTAGTTAAGTCAGACCCACCATTTTGCATAGACTTGGTTCCTAATGAGTCTCTCACCGTATCGGAATATTAGCCCAACTTCATCCTCTGCCATAGCATCCAATGCCTAATAGACATGGTTTGCTAATCTTTTCGTGCAACTGAGCCACTGTATCCAAGCGAGAACAATCAACCCCGAAAGGGCCCGCACATCTACAATGGTGGAAGACCTCGAACTTAATCTTTCTTAGGAGAGATTGATTCAAGTCTCATTAAAACTAACTGACTTGCTTAGTCATAACAATTATGACTAACCTAGTGGCATGGGTTAGCTCGATTATTGACCACCTCAGATCAGAACTGTGTAACATATATAGGCCAGGTAAGGGAGACCGGTGGAAGGAATATGCCATAACTCGTAAAGAAACGCATTCAGGTCGAGTAGCTTCCAATTAAAAACATAGTCGATCGTATGCTGCCAAACTTACCTTAGACACCTAAATTGTTGAGAGTCAACCAATTGGGTTTAGCCTACAATCAAGACTCTAACCTCTGAGCCTATATTAGGTCTTGCTTGATCGTACTCATCTGACCCAACTTAATTCCCTATTAGGTCTGGTCAATTTAAGCATTGCTTGATCCATCAACCAATCTTTGATTCGGTTTGATCAACCTTAGACCGTAAATTGAGCTACCAAGCCGAACCAGTATTATGAATATGTCTTAGATCTGAAAATTCTTATTTTAACGCTAATTAATATTTCCATAATTAATTCTTTTAAGTAGTGGATTCATAAATAAAAATATGCAATATAAATCCTAAGGGTTTCAGGATCTAGGTTTTGCAAAAGTAAGTTTTGTTTTGATTAAGGACGAACACGCAGCACCCCTACACATCATAAGAACACCCATCGAATGAAAGAGAGGGCCTTAACCTCTTCGTTCTTATGACCGGACGGCCAAGAGGAAGACTTAATCAGGAACATTAATGACTACAAAATATATAAATTAGTCTATATCATATATCTCATATCAATAGAGATCTAATCATGCATATTTTGCCATACATCTCATGTATCAATCATGCATATTTTAGATCTAAATTATCATAATAATCTAAAAATTAGATTTAAATTGATCTTATCAAATAAACCTAATTCTGACAACTATGTAGAACTATTCTACAACTATCTAGACATGCAGTCAATCACATCTCATATATGTTTAAAATTAATAATTTTATTGTAATTTTTTAAGATGTTAATTATAAATTATAATATCAAAAATAGTAAATAAATGGATCTAAAATATGGATTAATCAAATTAAATTGAAACATGGCAGACTATTCTATAGAATCTATTCCTATTCTAGAACTAGTCATGCATATCTTCTAATCTTAGATCCTAATCATTTAATTTTAATTTTTTCTATTTCAGATCTGATCACTATCTTCATGTGATATCTAAAATCTATTATTTTCTAAATAAAATAAATTTTAAAATCATATCTAAAACATTTTTAGAACCATGGCTCTTGATACAGTTGAGGGAAATCCTGATTTTCGGAACCAGGTTCGTTCAGATCTGATCAGATCAAGGAGATATATTTTAAATTTTTTTCTTTATCTATATTAGATCTAGAATATTTTAGATCTAATTCTTATTATTTTAATAAATAAAATAAAATAAAAATAAATTAAATCAAATTTAATTTACCAATTCAGGGTAATCCTATTATCCTATTGATGATCCTATTTGCAGCGGAAGGTTCTGGATCTAGCCATGCAAGCGCCTGACCTCTATCAGTATTCACTCAGGCTGGATCTGGAGATCCTCTTCTTCTCTATCACGTTCCAAAATCTAGATTTCTGATCTGGAGGATCTTCAAAACTCCTTTTGAAGATCAGCAGTCATCCTTTGCAGTAGCGCAGCCTTCTTGCTTTTGATCGGCCTTTCTCTGGCTTGAATGCACCAACAAAAATCCAAAACTCCTTTTGGACTGTGGAGAGCAGGGGGAGAGGTGTTTGGCAATGGAGAAGGAGGGGAGAGGCAGCCTTGGGCTATGGAAACTCTTAGCCTCTTTGAGTTGGGTAAGGGTTTATTTATAGACTAACCATGATCCAACTCTCTTCTTCCCAACTCAATCAATCCTTTCTAAATCAGATCTAAATCTAATTGGTGGGAATAGAGTCCCCTGGATTCCTCCTTAGAGGGTGCCTAAGACCAGTCAAACTGGATTCTTTAGAAGAACTCTAATTGAATCCAAAAAGGGAGTGGAGTCCTTGTCCACAAGGACTCCTGCCCTGTGTCCTCACCCTCCTCTCCAGGTTCTGGCAAGGGGACAGGCCCCACTCAGCTCTCCAAATAGGTGCGTTGACATGTGGTCCAAAAGTCAAAGTTTCAATGGTCAATGTTGACCATCAAAGGTAGACTTTTACAAAGTCAAAGAACAGAAATGGCAGATGACCAAAAATGGCAGGTAATGTCTTACAAAAATAAGACAACTTTTCTGACTTGGACAACCTCCAGTCAGACCATATGAAGGCCTCTGATTGAGCACAAACTTCTTTGGCTCAGACAGGATAACTTATTTATGATAGAAAAAGAAGAACGTTAGGTTCAATCGAGTGCTAGCACGATTTTCTTGAACCTAATTGAATCTTATTCAGATCAATTGAACTAGATCAGTTCAATTGATGATTACTAGATTCAAACCCTTATTTGTGTGACCCAGTTAGGTTCAGTTCTGTATGGTAATGGGATATGTCATGATCTCTATCATCGACATCATCGAAACTCCTTTCGATGGATTAGAACTCTTCTGATTCGAACAGCTAGAATGAATGATCATCTAAATCATTCTAATTGCTTCCAAAATCCACCAGTGACACCTAGCAGTATATGGTGGCAACCCATCAGAGCTGAATGCGAACCTCTTGGTGTAGCTACTTGTGTGATTAAGTTCTTCTATCTTGAGCCCCGATCAGATTAGGGTTTAGGTGAACTCGTCAAACCCTAGTCTCTGTCATATGATGTAATCATTCGATTCGAGTCCAATGTGAAAATCTAAATAGAAACTCTTTCTATTATTTCACTCTGCCATGGCCATGGGTTTCTGGACTTGATTCTCATGATTATCATAGGGCTGCTCCTCTACCACCGAGGTAGATAGATTCCATCTTGATGCCATCCTGTTCCTACAATGAACATGCTATAGCCAACATACACCTCAGGATTCCATATGGCTAGGAGATCGAGTAATGGTGTAGTCAAACTATAACACCCTCAAGGTGAACTGCCGATGCACCTTAGGTCAAAGAACTAGACACACTACTGCAGCATCGAGTCAGTCATTGACGAGAAGGTAGACTCCCTAATGACTACTCGAGGTGGTCACGCTCAGTGCCCTCATTCTCTAACGAGTATCTGTACTCTCGCTCCGGTGTCTCCACACCATAGACTCAAGACTCATCTACTAAAGAGAAGCGATTATACACCAACCTTCTGGATCAATCACCATCCTCGTGATGATCCTATGGTCAGGAGCAATTTATGAGTTAATAATGATTATTCATGTCTTAAATTTTCAACTCTTAAAAATATGAATTATCATTATCATTAACTCAAAGGATGTATCACAGACACTAAATACACATATGTGATAGAATATAATCCATTTATTGATTTTAGTCAAAATTACAATTTGGCCCCTAGAAGTGTATTACAAGTGTCAGCCAATTCTGGCTTCTAGGGCACATATATCTAACAAAGCAGACAAGTTAGAGTTTAGGTCCTTCAGAGCTCGATTCATAGGATATCCTAAAGAGTCATTAGGATATTATTTCTACATTCTAGAAGACCACAATGTGATTGTGAGTCGATATGCCATCTTTCTTGAAAAATAGTTTATTCAAGATAGCGGCATTGGAAAGCAGATTAAGCTTGATGAGAAAGTCTCACAAGTACAATGAGCTAAGGACCAATTGGAACCAAATTAGGTTGAGTCAATAAGAACACTACCTCCTCCACCTCGTAGATCGGAAAGAGTTTCCCATCCTCCTGAAAGATACTTAGATATTATTTCAGAGAAAGTAGAGAACATGTTCCTCGTAGGTAATGGTGCTCATGGTGATGATCCCAAAACCTACAATGAGGCAATATCAGATATCGACTCTAAGAAATGGCTAGAGGTAATGCAGTCAGAAATTGACTCGATGCACTCAAATGAAGTCTGGACCTTGGTAAATTCGCCAGAAGGTATAGTATCTATTGCGTGTAAATGAATCTTCAAGAGAAAGATTGGTACAGATGGAAATCTGGAGACATTCAAGGCTAGACTAGTGGCAAAAGGTTATAGCCAATGCGAAGGCATTGACTATCGGGATACCTTTTCCCCAGTGGCTATGCTAAAATCCATCCGCACATTACTTGCTGTTGCAGCCTATTTTGATTATGAAATATGGCAAATGGATGTGAAAATGGCATTCTTGAATGGATATCTTGAGGAAGATATCTATATGGAACAGCCGCTAGGTTTCACATCCAGTGATACTGATCACAAGGTTTGCAAGCTGCAAAGGTCCATATATGGACTTAAGCAAGCATCTCAGGAGCTGGAACACTCATTTCAATGATGTGATCAAAAAGTTTGGTTTCATCAAAAATGAAGAGGAACCGTGTGTCTTCAAAAAGGTCAGTGGGAGCGCTGTTGTCTTCCTCGTATTGTACGTGGATGACATCCTCCTTATTAGAAATGATATTCCTATGATGACGACAGTTAAATTATGGCTGTCCAAGAAATTCTCCATGAAAGACCTAGGTGAAGCATCCTTTATTTTAGGAATTAAGGTCTGTAGGGATAGACCGAATAGGATGCTAGGACTTTCATAGAAGATGTACATAGAGGAAGTACTAAAGAGGTTTAGTATGAAAAACTCTAAGAGGGGATTAATATCCTTCAGACATGGTATTCATCTTTCCAAGAAGATGTGCCCTAGCACACCTGAGGAAATAGAATGCATGAGCAAGATCCCTTATGCTTCTGCAATAGGGAGCCTCATGTATGCCATGCTATGTACACGACCTGATATAGCCCATGCTGTGAGTGTCACAAGCAGATATCAGTCAAATCCAGGTGAAGAACACTGGACTTCTGTGAAATGTATCCTTAAGTACTTGAGAAGAACTAAGGATATGATGTTGGTCTTTGGTAATGGAGAACTCCAAGTCCAGGGATACACAGACTCGGATTTCATGTCCGATGTAGATGATCGAAAGTCGACATCTGGGAGTCTATTTGTGTGCAATGGTGGTGCTGTCAGCTGAAAGAGTTCCAAGCAAACTATGATAGCAGATTCTCACCATGGAAGCAGAATATATCGCTGCATCAGAGGCTGCGAAGGAAGCATTCTGGTATAAAAAGTTTGCTACAAAAATTGGAGTAATGCCATCAGATGCCATTCCTCTATACTGCGACAACAATGGCGCCATAGCCCGTGCTAAGGAGCCAAGGTCTCACCAGAAATCTAAGCACATTGTGCGGTGATACTACCTAAACTGCGATTACCTCGAGAAGAATTACGTCGAGGTCAAGAGAGTCGACTGAATAGATAATGTGGCAGACCCGCTTACAAAGCCATTAGGCCAGCAGAAGATCGAAGCCCACCTTGAGAAGATGGGACTTAGACTTGTAGCCAATTAGCTTTAGGATAAGTGAAAGATTGTTAGATATATGTGCCCTAGAAGCCAGAATTGGCTGACACTTGTAATACACTTCTAGGGGCAAAATTATAATTTTGACTATAATCAATAAAAAGGATTATTTTCTATCACATATGTGTATTTAGTGTCTGTGATACATCCTTTGAGTTAATGGTAATGATAATTCATATTTTCAAGAGTTGAAAATTTAAGACATGAATAATCATTATTAACTCACAAAATGCTCCCAACCATAGGATCATCACAAGAATAGTGATTGATCCGGAAGGTTGGTATACAATCGCTTCTCTTTAGTAGATGATCTTGAGTCTACGGTGTGGAGACACCGCAGCGAGAGTATAGGTACTCATTAGAGAATGAGGGCACTGAGCATGACTACCTCGAGTAGTCATTAGGAAGTCTACCTTCTCGTCAATGACTGACTCGATGCTACAGTGGTGTATCTGGTTCTTTGATCTGAGGTGCATCGATAGTTCACCTTGAGGGTGTTATAGTTTGACTACACCATAACTCGATCTCCTAGCCATATGGAACCCTGAGGTGTATGTTGGCTATAGCATGTTCATTGTAGGAACTGAATTGCATCAAGAAGGAATCTATCTACCTCGGTGGTAGAGAAGCAACCCTATGATGATCATGAGAATCATGTCCAGAAGCCCATGGCCATGGCAAAGTGAAATAATAGAAAGAGTTTCTATTTAGGTTTTCACATCAGACTTGAATCGAATGATTACATCATATGATAGAGACTAGGGTTTGACAAGTTCACCTAAACCCTAATCTGATTGGGGCTCAAGATAGAAGAACTTAATCACATAGATAGCTGCACCAAGAGGTTCGCATTCAGCTCTGATGGGTTGCCACCATATACTGCTAGGTGTCATTGATGGATTTTGGGAGCAATTAGAATGATTTAGATGATCGATCATTCTAGCTGTTCAAATTAGAAAAGTTCTAATCCATCGAAAGGAGTTTCGATGATGTCGATGATAGAGATCATGATATATCCCATTACCATACAGAACTGAACCTAACTGGATCACACAAATAAGGATTTGAATCTGGTGATCATCAATTGAACTAATCCAATTCAATTGATCTGAATGAGATTCAATTAGGTTCAAGGAAATCATGCTAGCACTCGATTGAACCTAACATTCTTCTTTTACTATCATAAATAGTTGTCCTTACTGAGCCAAAGGAGTTTGTGCTCAATCAGAGGCCTTCACCTAGTCTGAATTGGAGCCTGTCTAGGTCAAAAAAGGGTTGTCTTATTTTGTAAGACAATACCTGCCAATTTTGGTCACCTGCCATTTCTCATCCTTTGACTTTGGTCAAAAGTTGACCTTTGACTGGTCAAATGTTGACCATTGATACTTTGACTTTTGTCCATGTGTCATGCACCTATTGGAGAGCTGGTGGGGCTTGTCCCCTTGCCAGAACCTGGCAAGGAGGAGGGCGCATGCCACCCTTGGCGTGTGCCCAAGCAGGAGGCGCCCAGGAGTCCCTATTGGATAGGGACTCCATCTCCCTTTTGGATTCCGATTAGACTTCTCCTAAGAACCAAGTTTGACTGGTCTTAGGCGCCATCTAAGGAGGAATCCAAGGGACTCTATTACCACCAATCAGATTTAGATCTGATTTCACAAAGGGTTGTGATTGTTTGGGAAGAAGAGGAGTTGGATCACGCATAGTCTATAAATATGACCCTACGCCCAACTAAAGGAATATCTGAAATCAATTGAAAATTCTCCATGCCCCAAGGCTGTCTTCCTCCTCCTCCTCCATGCCAAGTCCATCTTCTCCCTCTCCTCTCCACACCCAAAGGTGTTTGAGATCCAAGTTGGTGCAATTCAGATGAGAGAAAGGCGATAGAAAGCTAGAAGGCTGCGCTGCTGCAAAGGATAACTGTTGATCTTCGAAAGGTATTTTGATGATCCTCCAGATTAGATCCAGATCTGATTTTTGGAGACATAACAAAAAAGAAGAGGATCTTCAGATCCAATCTGAGTGGATACCGGTAGAGGCCAGGCACTTGCATGGCTAGATCCAGAACCTTTCATTGCTTATAGGATCATCAATGGGTAATAGGATTACCCTACATCAAGATAAATTAAATTTGATTTAATTTATTTAAATTTTATTCTTATTATTAGAATAATAAGGATCAGATCTAAAACATCCCAAATCTGATTAGGATCAAAGAAAAAAATTTTTGAAATATATCTCTTGATTCGATCAGATCTGAACGAACCTGGTTCGAAAAATCAGGATTTCCCTTCATGTTAATTGTAGGAATTGGACTGCACCAATAGGAGATCTATCTACCTCGGTAGATGAGGAGTAGCCCTATGATGATCATGAGAATCAAGTCCATAAGCCCATGGCCATGGTAAAGTGAAACAAAAGAAAGAATTTTTTTTAGGATTTTCACATTAGATTTGAATCGAATGATTAATTCATATGATGAAAATTAGGATTTGACGAGATCACCTTAACCCTAATCCGATCAGAATTCAAGATAGAGGAACTTAATCATACAAATAACTGCACCAAGTGGTTCACTTTAAGTTCTGATGGGTTGCCACCATATGCTGCTAGGTGTCATTGGTGGATTTTGGGAGCAATTAGAATAATTTTGATGATCGATCTTACTAGTTGTCTGAATTAGAAAAGTTCTAATCCATTGGAAGGTGTTTCGATGATGTCGATGATAGAGATCGTGGCATATCCCATTACCATATGAAATTGAATCAAACTGGATCAGACAAACAAGAGTTTGGATCTGGATATCACCAATTGGATTAACCCAATTCAATTGATTTGAATAAGATTCAATTAGGTTCAAGGAAATCATGCTAGCACATGATTGAGCCTAATGTTTTTCTTTAATAATCATTAAAGCTTGTCTCGACTGAGCCAAATATGTTTGAGCTCACTTAGAA
Source organism: Cocos nucifera (assembly GCA_006176705.1). Classification (NCBI taxonomy): domain Eukaryota; kingdom Viridiplantae; phylum Streptophyta; class Magnoliopsida; order Arecales; family Arecaceae; genus Cocos; species Cocos nucifera. The sequence continues at coordinate 72,438 of QRFJ01002849.1, read as the reverse complement.
GCCTTTACATGGTTTGACTGAAGTTTGTCCAGATCAAAAAAGGGTTGTCTTAATTTATGAGATAAATTTGAGACAACACCTATCATTTTCGGTCACCTGCTAAATCTTATTTTCAGACATTGGTCAAATATTGACCATGGACACTTAGACATCTGCCCATGTGTCATCTACCCATAGGAGAGTACCTAGAGACTTGTCCCCCTACTAAAATATAGATAGGAAGAGGGTGCACACCTAGGGAGGCGTGCATCCCATGAGGATAAAAGATGGAGTCATATACAGATGGGACTCTGGGTTGCTTCAGGGGATTAAACACTGTGGCACCAAGAAGTCTTGTTTGACCTAATCTTGGCACCACCTTAGGAGGATTTTGAGGGTCTCTCATTTGATTGAATCAGATGATGTCATCCCATCAATCAAATTTAAATCTGACTACACAAAAGGCCATGATTGGTCAGGATGATGTGGCACTACATGGCGCAGTGGGGTCTATATAAATCCTATCTACGCTTAGAATTTAATGCTTCTACCTTTATCGCACACCACAAAGCCTCTCTCCCTTCTTCTCCATTCCACCTTCTGGTCCTCTCTCTCTTCTCCACACCCAAGGGCTTTTGGGCACGAACAAGGTGCGATCCAAGCAAGTGAAAGGCGCCAGGAAAGGAAGAAGGCGGCACTGCTGTAAGAGACAATGGCTAATCTTCAAAAGTAGTTTTGAAGACCTTCAAAATTAGATCTAGATCTAATTTTGGAGGTTTGATTGAGAAGGAGAAGATCACTAGATCCTGTCTAAATGGATACCGGTAGAGGTCAGGCACTTGCGTTGCTACATCCAGAACCTTAGGCAAACATCAGGATCATCATAGGGTAATTGGATTACCCAAAATAAAGATATAATTAAATTAAATTAAATTAAATTTTTATTTTTATTATTAGATTAATAAGATCAAATCTGAGGAGTCTCAGATTTGATTAGGATCTTAAAGAAAATTTTTTTGAAATATCTCTCTTAATCCAATCAGATCTGAACGAACCGAACTTGAAAAATAAGGCTTTTTCCTTCAACTGGTATCAGAGCAGGTTCCATAATTTATTAGATCTAATTTTAATTTATTTTTGATTAAATAATTAGATGATTTCATATGTTACATTAGATGTGATTAGATCTAATATTAAAAAATTAGAAATTAAATAATCTAGATCTAAGATGTATGAGATGCGTGACTAGACTAGGAATAGAATTATTCTATGTATAGTCTAGCACAATCATAATTTTAATTTAATTAATTATAATTTTTAAATTTATTTATTTATTATTTTTTGATATTATAAATATTATAATTAGATCTAAAAAATAAAAAATAAATTTATTTAATTTATTGATATGAGATATGATAGATGCATGTTTAGACTAGTTGTAGAATAGTTCTACAAAATTATCTAGAATAAATTTTAATTTGATATGTTCAAATTTAAATCTTATTTTTTAGATATTTATGAGATAATTTAGATATAAAAATATGCATAATATGATACATAAGATGTATGTAAAATATGTTTTTAGTTAGATCAATTTTTATATATGTGATATATGATGTAGATCTAACTAGTTTTATATATTTATCATATTTCTGATTAAGGCATTTTTCTTGACTGTCTAGTCGTACGAATGAAGTAGGGTTTAAAGGCTCTCTTCTTTCATTCGATGGAATGTTCTTATGGTATGTAGGGGTGCTGCGCATTCATCCTTAATCAAAAATCAAAAATTTATTTTCTATAAAACCCTAGATCCTGAAACCTTAGGATTTTATATATATGTTTTATTTATGAATCCTAAACTTAATTGAATATTAAGATTATGAAATATATTAGATCTAAAATTAAGAATTTTCAGATCTAAGACATATTCATAAAATTGGGTTCGGACTTAGGTAGCTCAATCAGCTCTAGCAGTTGATCAAGCCGAATCAAGAGTTGATTTGGTAGGATTAAGAGTACTTAAATTGACCAGTCTAATAGGATTAAATCTGGATCAAGGTTGAGTCATATGAGTGATCGATCAAGTTAAGACCTAATTAGGCTCAATGGTTAGAGTCCAGATAAGACCTAATTAGGCTCAATGGTTAGAGTCCAGATTGTAGACTAATCCGATTGATTCTAGTTCAATAATTTGATATCTAAGGTAAGTTTGGCAGATACGATCGACTAATTTTTAATTGAGAGCTACTCGACTTGAATGCGTTCTTATCAAGTTAATGACATATACCTTCCACCGATCTCACTTACCTGGCCATATTTGTCGGCTCAGTCCTGATCTAAGGTGGCTAACAATACGAGCCAACCCATGCCACTAGGTTAGTCATAATGGTTATGGCTATGTCAAGTCAAGTTTAAAGAGACCTAAATCAAATCTCCCTAAGAAAAGATTAAGTCTAAGGTCTTCCACCATTGTAGATGTGTGGGCCCTTTTTGGGGTTAGTTGTTCTCAGCTGGTCACAATGGTTCAGTTGCACCAAAAATACGCAATCATGTCTATTAGGCATTGGAAGCTACAGACTGGAGGATGGATTGGGCTCAATATTTTAGATACGGTGAGAGATCTAATTAAAAATCCAATCCATACAAATGGTGGGTCTGACTTAACTAAGGAGTGGATCAATATTTTGGGCATGGTGAGATTCATGAATTAGAGACCAAGTCTGGGTGCACCATGATTAAAGAATCATTGGACAAGAGTTGTTCACTTATTGGCTAATCCATCATCAATAATTGTTAGGTGAGATGATAAGTCAGTTGGTGGGACTACACCATCCACTAGAAATCAGTAATCGTGAAGATTTTTGCATCTCTACAAAGGAAGTATAGGGATCCAAGAAAATCATGAAGCTAATTTATTTTAAAATTAAACTCCTAAATAAATTGATCAAGTCTTAATTACAAAATTTAACTACAAACTTTGACTCTCTACAAGAAAATATCTGCATCCAACCCACTAGCCCGTACCTTGGACACCTATAGATTGACTGAACCCAATTACAAGGATTGGCTCCAAAACTTCAAAATTATTTTGGATTCTGAGAAGTTGACTCATGTATTGGACCAGTATCCCCCGATCTTACCAGCTCATCCATCCGCTGAATAGAGAGCATCTCTTGACAAGTGGATGGATGAAGATAATAAGACTAGATACTATATGTTGGGCTCGATGTTTGATAAGCTTCAGTGCCAACATGAAGATATCAAGACTGCCCGCCAAATATTGGCTCACCTGTAAGAGTTGTTTGGTGAACAGAGTCGTGCAGCCAAATATCAGGTCACTAAATGATTGTTTAAGGCTAAAATGCATGATGGGCAGTCAGTCTAAGATTATTATCTAATGATGATCAAGGACGTGGAAGAGCTTGAGAAGCTTGGAGTGAAGTTAGATCAGGATCTATAGAATGATATAATTCTGCAATCTTTAACTGATGTGTATGGGTAGTTCATCATGAACTACGATATGCATAAACTTCAGAATACTCTGATCGAGCTTATAAATATGTTGGTTACTACCGAGCTTTCTATGAAAGGTTCTAAAGACTTAGTACTAGCTATGGAATGGATTTCTTTCAAGAGAAAGTCTTTTGAAAAGAAGAAGAAGTCTGTGAAAAGGCAGAAGATGGAAGCCGAAAAGAAAAATATGGTAGAGCTAAAGAAGAAGGCCACTGACAAAGAAAAATATTTTCACTGTAATACTGATGGCCACTGGGAGCGGAACTATCCTATATACCTAGCCACCCAGAAGAATAAGAAGAAGACAGATCCTTCTGGAGGTATGCTTGTTATTGAATCTAACCTTACGATTTCTTCTACATCCAGTTGGATGCTTGACTCTGGTTCTAGTGCTTATTTATGTACTTTTATGTAGGGTCTTAAGGATAGTAAGAGGCTGAGGGATGGTGAGATGAACCTATGCGTTGGAAATAGAGCACGAGTTGCTGCTGTGGTCGTGGGAACCTATCCTCTTCAACTACCATCTGGCTTAGATTTAGTACTTAAGGATCGTTATTATGTGCCTGCTGCAAGCAAGAATTTGATTTCTATTTCATGTTTAGCACAAGAAGGCTATGTAATTAGTTTTCTTAAGGACCATTATAATATTCTTTATGAAAGAAATAAAATTGCAAGTGGTTTTCTTATTAACGATCTCTACCAGTTACATATTGATGTATCTATCTTTAATATCGAGCAAAATGTGAATGCCATAAGATCAAAACAACCTAGGGATAGTTCAAACGATAGGTATCTATGGCACCTAAGGCTAGGTCATATAGTAGAAGATAAGGTTAAGAAATTGGAGAAAATCAGGCTATTGAGTCCATTGACTTTTGAGTCATATCCAATTTATGAATCATATCTTCATGGCAAAATGACTAAGCTCGCTTTTGTAAGACATGGGAAAATGGCCACAGATCTACTTGCCCTAGTACATACTGATGTGTGCAGTCCATTTGATGTACTGGTTAGAGGCAACTTTGTCTACTTCATAACCTTTACCGATGATTTATCTCGGTATGGTTATGTGTATCTTATGAGATACAAATCTGAAGCCTTTGAAAAGTTTAAAAAATTCAGACATGAAGTGAATAAGTAAACTAGAAAATTCATTAAGGTTCTTCGATCAGATCGAGAAGGTGAATACCTTAGTCGGAAATTTTTGGACTATCTCAAGCAATATGGCATAGTCTCTCAATTGACTCCACCTGGAGTACCTCAACTCAACAAGATTTCCGAATGGAGGAATCAGATCCTATTAGATATGGTCCGATCCATGATGAGCTTCACTGACCTTCCTAATTTTTTTTTGGGATATAGTCTGTTAAATGCTATATATTTACTGGATAGGATTTTCTTTAAAATCGTTCCTATCATACTGTATGAGACATGGCATGGTAAGAAACTAAGTTTGAGTTATCTCAGAATTTATGGTTGTTCGGCTCACGTCAAAGGATAACAAGCGGATAAGTTAGACTATAGATCCTTTAGAGCTCGAGTCATAGGATATCCTAAAGAGTCATTAGGATATTATTTCTACATTCCAGAAGACCACAATATAATTATGAGTCGGCATGCCATCTTTCTTGAAAAATAATTTATTCAAGATGGTGGCATTGAAAAGTAGATCGAGCTCGAGGAGAAAGTCTCCCAAGAGCAATGAGCTAAGGACCCTATGGAACCAAATCAGGTTGAGCCAATACAATCACTACCTCCTCCACCTCGAAGATCGAAAAAGGTTTTTCATCCCCCTGAGAGATACTTAGGTACTATTTCAGAGGAAGTAGAGAAAATGTTCCTCATAGGTAATGGGGTTCATGATGATGATCCCAAAATCTATGAAAAGGCAATATCAGATATCGACTCTGAGAAATGGTTAGAGGCAATGAAGTCAAAAATTGACTCGATGCACTCAAATCAAGTCTGGACCTTGTTAGATCCACCTGAAGGTATAGTATCTATTGGGTGTAAGTGGATCTACAAGAGAAAGATTGGTGCAGATGGGAATGTGGAGATATTCAAAGCTAGATTAGTGGCAAAAAGGGTATAGTCAGCATGAAAAAATTGACTATCAGGATACTTTTTCGTCAGTAGTCATGCTAAAATCCATCCATAAATTGCTTGCTATTGCAGTCTATTTTCATTTTGAAATATGGCAAATAGACATGAAAATGACGTTCTTAAATGGATACCTTGAGGAAGATATCTATATGAAATAGCCATAAGGTTTCACATCCAATGATGTTGATCACAAAGTATGCAAGCTGCAAAGGCCCATATATGGACTTAAGCAAGCATCTTAGAGCTGGAATACTCATTTTAATGATGTGATCAAATTATTTGGTTTCATCAAGAACAAGGAGGAATCATGTATTTTCAAAAAGGTCAGTGGGAGCATCATTATCTTCCTCGTACTGTACGTGGATGATATCCTCCTTATTAGGAATGATATTCCCATGTTGACCATAGTTAAAATATGGTTATCTAAAAAATTCTCCAAGAAAGACCTAGGAGAAGCATCCTTCATTCTGGAAATTAAGGTCTATAGAGATAGACTGAATAGGATGCTAGGTCTTTCACAGAAGATGTACATAGAGGAAGTGCTAAAGAGGTTTAGCATAGAAAATTCTAAGAGAGGATTGGTACCCTTTAGACATGGCATTCATCTCTCCAAAAAAATATGTCCCAACACACCTGAGGAGATTGAACGCATGAGCAAGATCCCTTATGCTTCAGCAATAGGGAGCCTCATGTATATCATGTTATGTACACAATCTGATATAACCCATGCTATGAGGGTCACGAGCAGATATTAGTCGAATCTAGATGAAGAACACTGAACTTCTATGAAATATATTCTTAAGGACTTGAGAAAAACTAAGGATATGATGTTAGTTTTTGGTAATGGAGAACTCCAAGTCTAGGGGTATACAGACTCGAATTTTATGTCCAATATAGATTATCAAAAGTCGATATCTGAAAGTCTGTTTGTGTGTAATGATGGTGCTGTCAGTTGAAAGAGTTCTAAGCAGACAGTGATAGCAGATTCCATCATAGAAGTGGAGTACATCGCTACGTCAGAAGCTATGAAGGAGTTATTTTGTTACAAGAATTCACCGTAGAGATTGAAGTGATGCCATCGGATGCCATTCCTCTATACTACGACAATAATGGCACCATAGCTCTTGCTAAGGAGCCGAGGTCTCACCAAAAATTCAAGCACATGGAGCGGCAGTACCACCTCATCCACGATTACCTCGAGAAAGGTTACGTCAAGGTCAAGAGAGTCAACTCCGCAGACAATGCGGTAGACCCACATACAAAGTTGTTGGGCCAGCAGAAGATTGAAACCCACCTTAAGAAGATGGGACTTAGATTTACAGCCAGTTGGCTTTAGGTCAAGTGGGAGTTTGTTAGATATGTATGCCCTAGAAGCTAGATTGGCTGACATTTATAATACACTTCTAAGAGAAAAATTATAATTTTAACTATAAATAATAAAATAGATTATTTTCTATCATGGTGTGTATTTGAAAGTATCTGTGATACATCCCTTGACTTAATGGTAATGATAGTTCATATTTTTAAGAGTTGAAAATTTAAGATATGAATTTTCATTATTAACTCATAAAATACTCCCGATCATAGGATCATCATCAGGATGGTGATTGATCTGGAAGGTTGGTGTATGATTTCTTCTTTAGGATAGATGGGCCTTGAGTCTACGGTGTAGAGACAATGGAGCGAGAGTATAGGTACTTGTTAGAGAACGAGGGCACTGAGCGTGACCACCTCGATCCATCATGAGGAAGTCTATCTTCTCGTCGATTACTGGCTCGAAGATGCAGTGGTATGTCTAGTTCTTTGACCTGAGGTGCATCGACGGTTTACCTTGAGGGTGTTATAGTTTGACTACACCATAACTCGATCTTCTAGCCATTCGAAACCCTAAGGTGTATGTAGACTATAGCATGTTCATTGTAGGAATTAGATTGCACCAATAGGAGATCTATCTACCTCAGTAGATGAAGAGTAGTCCTATGATGATCATGAGAATCAAGTCCATAAGCCCATGGCCATGGCAGAGTAAAATAATAGAAAGAGTTTTTATTAGAGTTCTCACATTGGACTTGAATTGAATGATTAATTCATATGACGAAAATTAGGGTTTGACGAAATCACCTTAACCCTAATTTGGTTGGGGCTCAAGATAGAGGACCTTAATCACACAGGTAACTGCACCGAGAGATTCGCTTTCAGTTCTGATGGATTGCCACCATATGCTGCTAGGTGTCACTAATGAATTTTGAAAGCAATTAGAATGATTTGGATGATCGATCATACTAGTTGTCTGAATCAGAAAAGTTTTGATCCATCGAAAGGTGTTTTGATGATCTCGATGATAGAGATCATGACATATTCCACTACCATATGAAACTGAATCTAACTGGATCACATAATCGAGGGTTTGGATCTAGATATCATCAATTGGATTAACTCGATTCAATTGATTTGAATAAGATTCAATTAGGTTTAAGAAAATCATGCTAGCACACGATTGAGTCTAATGTTCTCCTTTAATAATCATTAAAATCTCGACCGAGTCAAATGTGTTTGGGCTCACTCAGGTACCTTGACTTGGACTGACTGGAGGCTATCTAGATTAGAAAAGGATTGTCTTAATTTATGAGATAAATTTGAGACAACACCTACCATTTTCGATCACCTGCTAAATCTTATTTTCGGACATTGGTCAAATGTTGACCCTGGACACTTAGACATCTGCCCTCATGTCATGTGCCCATAGGAGAGTACCTGGGGCCTTGTCCCCCTGCTAAAATACAGATAGAAAGAGGATGCATGCCTAGGGAGGCATGCACCCCATGAGGATAGAAGATGGAGTTTCATACAGATGGGACTCTAGGTTGCTTCAGGGGATTAAACTCTATGGTGCCAAGAAGTCTTGTTTGACCCAGTCTTGGTGCCACCTTAGGAGGTTTTTAAGGATTTCTCATCTAATTGGATCAGATGATGTCATCCCACCAATCAAATTTAAATCTAATTATACAAAGGGCCATAATTGGCTAGGATGATGTGGGCACTGCATGGCGCAGCAGGGTCTATATAAACCCTATCTGCACCTAGAATTTAATGCTTCTACCTCTAGCCCATGCCACAAAGCCTCTCTCCCTCCTTCTCCATGCCACCCTCTTGTCCTCTCTCTCCTCTCCATGCTCAAGGGCTTTTGGGCATGAACAAGGTGCGATCCAAGCAAGTGAAAGGCACCAGGAAAGGAAGAAGGCAGCACTACTGCAAGAGACAATGACTATTCTTCAAAAGTAGTTTTGAAGATTTTCAAAATCAGATCTAGATCTAATTTTTGAAGGATTGATTGAGAAAGAGAAGATCTCTATATCCTGTCCGAGTGGATACCGGTAGAGGCCAGGTGCTTGCATGGCTACATCTAGAACCTCAGGCAAACTTCGGGATTATCACAGGATAATTAGATTACCCAAAATAAATGTATAATTAAATTAGATTTAATTTTATTTTTATTTTTATTATTAGATCAATAAGATCAAATTTGAGGTGTCTTAGATTTGATTAGGATCTTAGAGAAAAATTTTTTGAAATATTTCTCTTGATCCAATCAGATCTGACCGAATCTGACCTGAAAAATAAGGTTTTTTCCTTCAGAAATTTAGAGAAAATAAAGAAGGTGTGGGTGGCACAATATTATGGGTGGCATAATATTTTATTAATGAATCAATTATAGATATAATATAGCTCAACCATCAATAGGCTGCTGATTGGCTTTGGGACACATTTTCGAACAATTTCCTTTTGTCCTAAAGCCACTCGGCATAGTATCTAATATCCATCTTCAGCTTGTGGTTATTGAACTCCTTTATCGCCAGGGCTTTAGTGAAGGGGTTGGCCAGGTTCTCCTTTCCCTCGATCTTTGATGGTCGACGTCACCTCTATCCACTATCTCCTGGACTAGGTGGAAGTGACGTAGAATGTGCTTTGTTTGCTGGTGTGCCTTTGATTCTTTCACTTGAGCAATGGCACCAGTGCTATCACAGTAGAGTAGGATTGGACTATCAAGGGAGGATGCTACTTTGAGCTCGGTGATAAACTTTCTCAGCCACATAGCTTCCTTCACGGCATTTGATGCTACGATGTACACTACTTGGCAAACAGAGTCTACCATAGTATGCTGCTTAGAACTCTTCCAGTAGATAGCTCCACCATTTAAAGTAAAGATATATCCCGACATGCTTCTACTATCATCTTGGTCAGATTGAAAGCTGGAGTCTGTAAACCCCATAAGTTTCAGATCTGACTTGCCATATACCAACCATTGGTCCTTAGTATTTCTTAAATACTTAAGTATGGCTTTAACCACTTTTTAGTAATTTTCACCAGGGTCAGACTGGTATCTACTCACTACTCCTAGTGAGTATGTCATGTCTGGTCTCATACATGTCATGGCGTACATGATAGATCTCACTATCGAAGTATAAGGGACTCTACTCATACGCTCTCTCTCTTCAAGAGTTGTTGGACAATCCTTCTTAAAGAAAGAAATTTCATGACCTATCGAGAGATAATCCTTTTTATAATTCTCTATGCTGAACCTCTTCAACACAGAATCTATGTACGTAGACTGGGATAACCCAAGCATCTTTTTAGATCTATCCCTATAGATCTTCATTCATAGGATGTAGGATGCTTTACCCAAGTTCTTTATGGAGAATTATGATGACAATCAGACTTTTATTTCCTGTAGTGCGGGGATGTCATTTTTTATTAAGAGAATGTCATCCACGTACAAGACAAGAAATACTACTGTTGGACCATTTATCCATTTGTAAATCCAGGGTTCTTCTCCATTCTTAACAAAGCCATACGTTTTGATTACTTTATCAAAATGTATGTTCCAACTCCGAGATGCCTGCTTCAGTCCATAAATGTATCTCTAAAGTCTGCACATCTTGAACTCATCTATGGATGTGAACCCCTCAAGTTGTATTATATACACCTCTTCAGTCAACTCTCCATTCAGGAAAGTTGTCTTCACATCCATCTGCCAGATCTCATAGTCCAAATGGGCAGCAATCACAAGAATAATCCAAATGGATTTGACCATTGCTATAGGAGAAAACATCTCATCATAGTCAATACCATAACTTTGATGATATCCTTTGGCAACCAAATGGGCTTTATGTTAGATATGTGTGCCCTAGAAGCCAGATTGGTTGACCCTTATAACACACTTCTAAGGGCAAAATTATAATTTTAACTATAAATAATAAAATAAATTATTTTCTATCATAGTGTGTATTTGAAAGTGTCTGTGATACATCCCTTGAGTTAATGGTAATGATAGTTCATATTTTCAAGAGTTAAAAATTTAAGACATGAATTTTTATTATTAACTCATAAAATTTCAATATTTTATATTTTAATTTATTTTTGATCAAATAATTAGATGATTTAAGATATCACATTAGATGTGATTAGATCTAAAATTAAAAAATAAAAAATTAAATAATCTAGATCTAAGATGTATGAGATGCATGACTAGACTAGGAATAGAATTATTCTATGTGTAGTCTAGTATGATCATAATTTTAATTTAATTAATTATAATTTTTAAATTTCTTTTATTTATTATTTTTTGATATTATAAATATTATAATTAGATTTAAAAAATAAAAAAATAAATTTATTTAATTTGTTCATATGAGATATGATAGATGCGCGTTTAGACTAGTTGTAGAATAGCTCTACAAAATTATCTAGAATAAATTTTAATTTAATATGATCAAATTTAAATCTTATTTTTTAGATGTTTATGAGCTAATTTAGATCTAAAAATATGTATGATAAGATACATGAGATGTATGCAAAATATATTTTTAGTTAGATTAATTTTTATATATGTGATATATGATGTAGATCTAACTAGTTTTGTAGATTTACCATGTTTCTAATTAAGACATTTTCCTTAGCCATCCGATCATAAGAATGAAGTAGGGTTTAAAGACCCTCTCCTTCCATTTGATAGGGTGTTCTTTTGGTGTGTAGAGGTGCTACGCGTTTGATCTTAATCAAAAATCAAAACTTATTTTCTATAAAATCCTAGATCCTGAAATCCTAGGATTTTATATACATGTTTTATTTATGAACCCTAAACTTAATTGAGAATTAAGATTATAAAATATGTTAGGTCTAAAATTGAGAATTTTTAGATCTAAGATATATTCATAAAATTGGGTTTGGGCTTGGGTAGCTCAACTAGGTCTAGTAGTTGATCAAACCAAATTAAGAGTTGTTTAGGTGGGATCAAGAGTACTTAAATTGATCAGCCTAATAGGATTAAGTCTGGATCAAGATCGAGTCATATGAGTGATCGATGAAGTTAAGACCTAATTAGGCTCAATGGTTAAATTCTGGATTGTAGGCTAACCCGATTGGTTCTAGCTCAATAATTTGGTGTCTAAGGTAAGTTTGGTAGATATGATCGACTAATTTTTAATTGAAAGCTACTCGACTCGAATGCATTCTTATCGAGTTAGTGGCATATCTCTTCCATCGGTCCCACTTACCTGGCCATATTTGTTGGCCTAGTCCTGATCTAAGGTGGCTAACAATACGAGCTAATCCATGCCACTAGGTTAGTCGTAATGGTTATGGCTATGTCAAGTCAAGTTTAAAGAGACCTAAATCAAATCTTTCTAAGAAAAGATTAAGTCTAAGGTCTTCCACCATTGTAGATGTGTGGGCTCTTCCCAGGATTGATTGTTCTCGGCTGGTCATAGTGGTTCTATTGCATCAAAAAGATGCAACCATGTCTATTAGGCATTGGATGCTATGGGTTGGAGGATGGATTAGGTTCAATATTTTGGATACGGTGAGAGACCTAATTAGGAATCCAATCGATGCAAATGGTGGGTCTGACTTAACTAAGGAGTGGATTAATATTTCTGACACGATGAGATTTATGAATTAGAGACCAAGTCTAGGTGCACCATGATTAGAGAATCATTGGACAAGAGTTACTCACTCATTGGCTAACCCATCATCAATAACTATTAGGTGAGATGATGAGTCAGTTGGTGGGACTTCACCATCCATTAGAAATCAGTAATTATGAAAATTTTTGCATCTCTATAGAGGGAGTGTAGGGATTCAAAAAAATAGTGAGAGCTAATTTATTTAAAAATCAAACCTCTAAATAAATTGGTCAAGTCTTAATTACAAAATCTAACTAGAAACTTTGACTCTCTACGGAAAAAAGAAAAATGTCTGCATCCAACCTACTAGCCCCTATCCTGGACATCCATAGACTAATCGGACCCAATTACAAGGATTGGCTCCAAAACTTCAAAATTATTTTGGATTTTGAGAAGTTGACTCATGTATTAGAGCAGGATCCCCCCATCATACCAGCTTGTTCATCTGCTAAAGAGAGAACGTCTCTTGATGAGTGGATGGATAAAGATAATAAGGTCAAATACTATATGTTGGGCTCGATGTCAATGAGCTTCAGCACCAATATGAAGATATCAAGACTGCCCACCAAATGTTGGCTCACTTGCAAGAGTTGTTTGGTGAACAGAGTCATGCAGCCAAATATTAGATCACTAAATGACTATTTAAGACTAAAATGCATGATGGACAGTCAGTCCAAGATCATTGTCTAATGATGATCAAGGACTTGGAAGAGCTTAAGAAGCTCGGAGTGAAGTTAGACCAAGATCTACAGAATGATACAGTTCTACAATCCTTGATTGATGCATATGGGTAGGTCATCATGAACTACCATATGCATAAACTTTAGAATACTCTGGCCGAGCTTATGAATATGCTGGTTACTATTGAAATTTCTATAAAAGGTTCTAAAGGCTCAATACTTGCTATGGAATGAACTTCTTCTAAGAGAAAATTTTTTGGAAAGAAGAAGTCTGTGAAAAAATAGAAGGTGGAAGGTGGAAAGAAAAAGACGGCAGAGCTAAAGAAGAAAGCTGCTGGCAAAGAAAAATATTTTCTTTGTAATCTTGATGGCCATTGGAAGCGGAACTACCCTACATGCCTGGCCACCCTAAAGAATAAGAAGGAGATAGGTCCTTTTGGAGGTATGCTCATTATTGAATCTAACCTTACGATTTCTTCTGCATCCAGTTGGATGCTTGACTCTGGTTCTAGTGCTTACTTTAGGATAGCAGGAGGCTGAGAGATGATGAGATGGTCCTATGCATTGAAAATAGGGCAAAGATTGCTGCTATGATCGTGGGAACCTATCCTTTTCAACTACCATCTGGCTTAGATTTAGTACTTAGGGATCATTATTATGTGCCTGCTGCAAGCAGAAATTTAATTTTTATTTCATATTTAGAATAAGAAGGCTATGTAATTAGTTTTCTTAAGAACTATTATAATATTCTTTTTGAAAGAAATAAAATTATAAGTGATTTTCTTATTAACGGTCTCTATCAGTTACATATTGATGTATCTATCTTTAATATCGAGCAAAATGTGAATGCCATAAGATCAAAATGATCCAAAAATAGTTCAAATGATAAGTATCTATGGCACCTAAGGCTAGGTCATATAGCAGAAGATAGGATTAACAAATTAGAGAAAATTGGGCTATTGAGTCCATTGACTTCTGAGTCATATCTAATTTATGAATCATGTCTTCATGGCAAAATGACTAAGCTCCCTTTTGTAGGACATGAGGAAAGGGCCATGGAACTACATACCCTAGTAGATACTAATGTGTGTGGTCCATTTGATGTGCCGGCTAGAGGCAACTTTGACTACTTCATAATTTTTATCGATGATTTATCTCGGTATGGGTATGTGTATCTTATGAGACACAAGTCTGAAGCCTTTGAAAAGTTTAAAAAATTCAGACATGAAGTTGAAAAGCAAATTAGAAAATCCATTAAGGTTCTTCGATCAGATCGAGGAGGTGAATACCTTAGTCCAAAATTCTTGGACTATCTTAAGCAAAATGGCATAGTTTCTTAATGGACCCCACTTGAAATACTTCAACTCAATGGAGTTTCAGAATGGAGGAACCAGACCCTACTAGATATGGCCTAATCTATGATAAGGTTCACAGACCTCTCTAATTTTCTATGGAGATAGTCTATTAACTACTATATATTTACTAAATAGGATTTTCTCTAAAAGCATTCCTACCACACCATATAAGATATAGCATGATAAGAAACTAAGTCTAAGTCATCTCAGAATCTGGGGTTGTCCGGCTCTTATCAAAAGACAACAAGCGGATAAGTTAGACTATAGGTCCTTTAGAGCTCGATTCATAGGATATCCTAAAGAGTCATTAGGATATTATTTCTACATTTCAGAAGATCACAATATGATTATGAGTCGACATGCCATCGTTCTTGAAAAATAGTTTATTCAAGATGGTGGCATTAGAAAGTAGATCAAGCTCAAGGAAAAAGTCTCACAAGAACAACAAGATAAGGATCCTATAGAACTAAATTAGGTTGAGCCAATACAATCACTACCTCCTCCACCTCGTAGATCCAAAAGAATTTCCCATCCCCCTGAGAGGTACTTAGGTACTATTTCAAAGGAAGTAGAGAAAATGTTCCTCGTAGGTAATGGAATTCATGATGATGATCCCAAAACCTATGATAAGGCGATATTAGATATCGACTCCAAGAAATGGTTAGAGACAATGAAGCTAGAAATTGACTCGATGCACTCAAACCAATTCTAGACCTTGGTAGATCCATCAGAAGGTATAATCTCTATTGGGTATAAATGGATCTACAAGAGAAAGATTGGTGTAGATGGGAATGTGAAGATATTCAAGCTAGATTAGTGGCAAAAAGGTATAGTCAGCGTGAAGGAATTGACTATCAGGATACTTTTTCGTCAGTAGCCATACTAAAATCCATCCACATATTGCTTGTTGTTGCAGTCTATTTCGATTATGAAATATGACAAATAGATGTAAAAATAGCGTTCTTAAATGGATACCTTGAGGAAGATATCTATATGGAATAGCTACTATGTTTTCTATCCAGTGATGTTGATCACAAAGTATGCAAGCTGCAAAGGTCCATATATGGACTTAAGCAAGCATCTCGGAGTTGGAATACTCATTTTAATGATGTGATCAAATTATTTGATTTCATTAAGAATGAGGAGGAACCATGTATTTTTAAAAAGATCAATGGGAGCGCTATTGTCTTCCTCGTACTGTACGTGGATGATATCCTTCTTATTGAGAATGATATTCCAAT
Organism: Cocos nucifera; assembly: GCA_006176705.1. Lineage (NCBI taxonomy): Eukaryota > Viridiplantae > Streptophyta > Magnoliopsida > Arecales > Arecaceae > Cocos > Cocos nucifera. The sequence continues at coordinate 56,605 of QRFJ01002849.1, read as the reverse complement.
ATTGACCATAGTTAAAATATGGTTTTCTAAAGAATTCTTCATAAAAGACCTAGGGAAAGCATCCTTTACTCTAGGAATTAAGGTCTATAGAGATAGATCGAATAGGATGCTAGGTCTTTCACAGAAGATATACATAGAAAAAGTGTTAAAGAGCTTTAGCATGAAAAACTCCAAGAGGGGATTGGCACCCTTCAAACATGGCATTCATCTCTCTAAGAAAATGTATCCTAACACACCTGAGGAGATTGAACGCAAGAGCAAGATCCCTTATGCTTCAGCCATAGGGAGCCTCATATATGCCATGTTATGTACACGACCTGATATAGCCCATGCTATGAGTGTCACGAGCAAATATCAGTCAAATCCAGATGAAGAACATTGGACTTCTGTGAAATGTATCCTGAAGTACTTGAGAAGAACTAAGGATATGATGTTGGTTTTTGGTAATGGAGAACTCCAAGTCCAAGGGTATACAGACTCGAATTTTATGTCCGATATAGATGATCGAAAGTCAACATCTAGGAGTCTATTTGTGGGTAATGGTGGTGCTGTCAGTTGGAAGAGTTTCAAGTAGACAGTGATGGCAAATTCCACCATGGAAGTAGAGTACATCGTTGCGTCAGAAGCTACGAAGGAGGCATTCTGGTATAAGAAGTTTACCATAGAGATCGAAGTGATGCCATCGGATGCCATTCCTCTATACTGCGATAATAATGGTGCCATAGCTCTTGCTAAGGAGTCGAGGTCTCATCAGAAATTCAAGCACATCGAGCAGCGATACCACCTCATCCATAATTATCTTGAGAAAGATTACGTCGACGTCAAGAGAGTCGACTCTGCAGACAATGCGGCAGACCCACTTACAAAGTTGTTGGGCCAGCAGAAGATCGAAGCCCACCTTGAGAAGATGGGACTTAGATTTGTAGTCAATTGGCTTTAGGTCAAGTGGGAGTTTGTTAGATATGTGTGCCATAGAAGCCAGATTGGCTGACACTTGTAATACACTTCTAAGGGCAAAATTATAATTTTAATTATAAATAATAAAATAGATTATTTTCTATCATAGTGTATATTTGAAAGTGTCTATGATACATCCCTTGAGTTAATGGTAATGATAGTTCATATTTTAAAGAGTTGAAAATTTAAGACATGAATTTTCATTATTAACTTATAAAATGCTTCTGATCGTAGGATCATCATGAGGATAGTGATTGATCTAGAAGGTTGGTGTACGATCGCTTCTTTTGGATAGATGAGTCTTGAGCCTACGATGTAGGGATACCGAAGTAAGAGTATAGGTACTCGTTAGAGAACGAGGACACTGAGTGTGACCACCTCGAGCAGTCGTGAGGAAGTCTACCTTCTCGTCAATGACTGGCTCGAAGCTGCAGTAGTGTGTCTGGTTTTTTGACTTGAGGTGCATCAGTAGTTCACCTTGAGGGTGTTATAATTTGACTACACCATAACTCGGTCTTCTAGCCATTCAAAATCCTGAGGTGTATGTTGGTTATAGCATGTTTATTGTAGGAATTGGTTTGCACCAATAGGAGATCTATCTACCTTGGTAGATGAGGAGCAGCCCTATGATGATCATGAGAATAAAGTCCATAAGCCCATGGCCATGGTAGAGTGAAATAATAGAAAGAGTTTCTATTAGGATTTTGATATTAGACTTGAATCAAATGATTAATTCATATGATAGAAATTAGGATTTGATGAGATAACCTTAATCCTAATCCAGTCGGAGCTCAAGATAGAGGAACTTAATCACACAGATAACTACACCAAGAGGTTCGCTTTCGGTGATAGAGGATCTTAATCATAGGGCTGCTCCTCATCTACTGAGGTAGATAGATCCCGTATTGGTGCAATCCAATTTCTACAATGAACATGCTATAGCCAATATACATCTTAGGATTCCAAATGGCTAAAAGATCGAGTTATGGTGTTGTCAGACTATAACACCCTCAAGATGAACTGTTGATGCTCCTCAGTTCAAAGAGCTAGATACACCATTGCAGCTTTGAACCAGCCATCGATGAGAAAGTAGACTTCCTTATGACTACTCGAGGTGGTCACGCTTAGTGCCCTCGTTCTCTAACGAGTATCTGTACTCTCACTCTAGTATCTTTACACCATAGATTCAAGACTCATCTATCCAATAGAAGTGATCATACACCAACCTTCTGGATCAATCATCATCCTCATGATGATCTTACGGTCGGAAGCATTTTATGAGTTAATAATGAAAATTCTTGTCTTAAATTTTCAACTCTTGAAAATATGAACTATCATTACCATTAACTTAAGGGATGTATCACAAATACTTTTAAATATACACTATGATAGAAAATAATCTATTTTGTTATTTATAGTTAAAATTATAATTTTATCCTAAAAAGTGTATTACACGTGTCAGCCAATCTGGCTTCTAGGGCACATATATCTAATAGTAAATTAGGATACAAATCTTATATATGCTTCTCTAACAATTCAAATGTAAAGAAAATATGGGTTCCAAAAGGAACCATTATGACTAACCATAAAGGACCCAAGAAAACTTGGGTACCTAGAGCAAGAACTTGATTTTGCATGTAGGTATGTCTTGCATCTAAAGGAGAAAATTAAAGATGGTATCTTGATAGTGGATGTTCAAGACACATAATTAATGATGAGTCTCGATTCATCATGCTTGATGCTAAAAATAGAGGGATGGTCACATTTTGAGACAATGGCAAAGGAAAGATCATTGGTATAGATTATGTCCGTATCACTCCCTCCAAGTATATTGAAAATATTTTATTAGTAGATGGTTTAAAATACAATCTCTTAAGTGTTAGTCAACTTTGTAACAAGGGTTATAAAGTTATTTTTGAATCTTCACTGTGCATTGTAACTAGTTCCAATGATGATGGCATTAAGTTTATTGGACATAGGTATGGTAATATTTATATGGTAGATTTGAATGATCTTTCTATGATAAACATGTAATGTTTAGTAGCTATGAATGCCAAAATTAATGAGACTAGTTGGCTTTGGCATCATAGGCTTGCACACATTAGTTTGCATTCACTTTCAAAGCTTATCAAAAAGGAATTAGTTACTGATTTACCAAAATTAAATTTTGAAAAAGATAAAATTTGTGATGCATGCCAACTAGATAAACAAACAAGAGTTTCATTCAAATCGAAGAATATTGTTTCAACTTCTAGGCCATTGAAACTTTTACACATGGATTTGTTTGGTCTTATAAGAACAACAAGCTTTGGTGAAAAATATTTTGGTTTTGTAATTATCGATGACTACTCACATTTTACATGGATTTTTTTTTTGGCACACAAAGATGAAACTTTTCATGTTTTCACAAAGTTTTATCGAAAAGTCATAAATGAAAAAGGATTTTCAATTCAAAGCATTCGAAGTGATCATGGAACCGAATTTGAAAATCAAGACTTTAAAAAATTTTATAATGAACAAAAATTAGCCATAATTTTTCAGCATCTAGGACATCCTAACAAAATGGAGTAGTAGAAAGAAAAAATAGAACTCTAGAAGAAATGGCCCATACTATGCTATGTAAAAGCAACCTTCCAAGATACATTTAGGTGAAAGTAATTAACACAGCATGTTACATCTTAAACCATGCCCTAATCAGACCAATTTTAAAGAAAACATCTTATGAGCTTTGGAAAGGAAGAAAACCTAACATTGCATATTTTCATGTTTTTGGTTGCTGATGTTTTGTTTTGAATAATGGTAAAGAAAAAATAGGTAAATTTGATGCAAAATTTGATGAAGCTATGTTTCTTGGTTACTCGTCTTCTAGTAAAACTTTTAGAGTTTTTAACAAAAGAACCTTAGTAGTACAAGAGTCAGTACATGTTGTTTTTGATAAGACTAATGATCTTCCATCAAGAAAGAGTGAGGGTATTGATGATGAAGATCCTCTTATAGAAGGATTGAAAGAGATCATCCTAAAGGATTCAACAATTCAAAATGAAGAGAATCAAAAAGACAAGCAAGAAATTGAGGATGAAGGACAACAAGAACAACCTTAAGGTACAAATGATCTTCCAAAAGAATGGAGGTATGTTCACAATCATCCCAAAGAACTAATTATTGGTGAACCTATATATGGGATAAGAACTCGCTCTTCACTTAGAGATGCATACAATCATTTTACATTTGTTTCTCATTTTGAATCCAAAACCATTGATGAAGTCGAAAAAGATTATAATTGGATAAATGCAATGCAAGAGGAACTTAATCAATTCGAAAGAAATAGTATATGGACCTTAGTATCAAGATCTAAAAATTATTCAATAATTGGTACAAAATGGGTATATAAAAATAAATTGGATGAATATGGAAATGTAATTAGGAATAAAGCAAGATTAGTTGTAAAGGATTATAATCAAAAAGAGAAAATTGATTTTGATGAAATCTTTGCACCTGTTGCTAGACTAGAAGCAATTATACTTTTACTCGCTTATGCATGCTTTATGAATTTCAAGCTATTTCAAATGGATGTTAAAAGTGCTTTTCTAAATGGATATATTGCCGAAGAAGTTTATATAGAACAACCTCCTGATTTTAAAAATCATGCTTTTCCAAATTATATTTTTAGATTAAACAAAGCATTATGTGGTTTAAAACAAGCACCTAGAGCTTCGTATGAAAGACTAAGTAAATTTTTGCTTAATAATGGATTTTTAAGAGAAAATGTAGATACAACCCTTTTCATTAAAAGAGATCATGATGATATCTTAGTAATACAAATATATGTTGATGACATTATATTTGGATGTACTAATGAAATTTTATGTTAAGATTTTGCTAAGCTCGTGTAGGTGGAGTTCGAGATGAGCATGATGGATGAACTAATATTCTTCCTCAGACTTCAAATCAAATAAACAAAAGAAGGGATCTCCATCACTCAAAGTAAGTACATAAGAGAACTACTCAACAGATTTAGGATGGAGAGCTCCAAAGCAATTGGTACCCCCATAAGTCCATCATGTAAGATTGACAAGGATGAAGGAGATAAAAGTGTTGATAAAAAACTTTATAGAGGCATGATTGGTTCTTTATTGTATTTAACTACTAGTAGACTAGATATCATATTTAGTTTTTGTTTATGTGCATGATTTCAATCTAATCCAAAAGAATCATATTTAAATGCTATATAAAGAATACTTAAATACCTAAAAGAAACTCAATCCATAGATTTATGGTACTTTAAGAATTCATCAATCATTTTAATTGGATATTCAGATGCAGACTTTGCTGGATGTAAATTAGATAAAAAAAGCACTAGTGGAACTTGCCAATTTTTAGGAGTTAACTTAATCTCTTAGTTTAGCAAGAAACAAAATTTGGTAGTATTGTCTACGGTCGAGGTCGAATATATTGCAGTCGAAAATTATTGTGCATAAATCTTGTGGATTAAATAAAACTCCCACAAGATGTGATAATACTAGTGCCATAAATCTTACTAAGAATTCAATCCAACACTCTGGGTCAAAACATATTGAAATAAAATATCATTTCATAAGAGAGCATGTTCAAAATAATGACATAATTTTTGATTATGTTTGTACTGAAAATCAACTGGCTAATATTTTTACTAAGGCCTTAAGTGAAGATAAATTTTGTGAGATTAGAAGAGAATTAAAAATTCTTAATCCTCTAGCCTTAACATCTTTATGATTTGAAGCTTAAATCTATTATAAATGACATTAATCATTATTTTGAGCCTATATCTCAAATTTTCTATCTCAAAATTCTTAAATCTAACCTTCCTTAATCATCCTCATGAATGAAATTTCAATCCTTAAAATCTTATATTTTTTTCAAAATTTTTCATCTTTTTTTTCAGATGTTCTTATGCCATGGGTCGACCTAGAGGGCGACTCATAGGCTTTTTGATCTTTGTTGATCTTTGTTGCACTTAACGAACGGCTTCGTATTTGGATTTTCTTTTGGCCGAAAAGGACGACCTCACCATCTTTCCTTATTTTCTTTCGTTCAATCGAACAAAAGCTCTCTCCCTCTCAACTTTCTCAATCGATCAAATCTCTATATATCCTCTTTCCTACCTAAACCCCTCAAAATCTTTCCTTAAGGAGTCAAATCTCTTCTTACTTTCTTTCTATTTGGGCGGTTTGAAGAATCCTAGCAAACCCTTACCCTAAAACCCACCGACGGCTATCTCCCTCAAAACTCTTCTTCTTCTTCTCAAATCTTCTCCATTCCACTTTTTCTTGGCACTCTTGAGTGGGATTAAGGCTTCTATTGGTTGGAATAACACCCAAGATGAAATTGCTGCAAAGAAGAAAAATGGCCCATTGCTTAGAGGAAGAAGTCCACCAGAAAAGAATAGCACCAGAGCCCTCTCTTGGTCCAACCTCTGCCTCCAGACGATATTCACAGTCTCCTCTTACAACAAGGTTTCTTTGTCTGATAGAAAGATTGAATTGGGAAAGAATGTTGATTTTAGTTTCTTTAAGAAAGAAGGATTTTAATTTATGTTAAAAATTAAAAAGCAAGGATGGGATTACTTTTGCAAGTTGAAAGAAGCTACATATGTGAATTTGGTTAGAGAGTTTTACCTAAATTTGGCATACTTCAATGGAATAGTAAAATCTATTGTTAAAGGTAATGAGATTTCTCTTGATCTAGTTCACCTGAGGGAAATTCTAAGATTACCATATGAGGGTCATAATGAAATGAAACTAACCCATAAAGAAGGACTGAGAGCCATCTTGGAGAGAGAATTTGAAGGAAATTTGAATAAATTAAAGGCCAAGATTCTTTCTGCTTAAATGAGAGTGTTATATACCATGGTTACCAAGTTATTTGTCCCTAGGAGTTGCAGGCATGATTTATTATCTGGTAGAGACATATATATCATGTTTCATGTGATTACAGAGACCCCCTTTAACCTTCCTATTTTGATGATAGAAATGATGAGAGGGACCTTGAATAGGTCTAAGGAACATCTACCCTATGGTATGACCCTCTCATCAGTGTTTAGAAGGTTTAGAGTTAGTTTTGAAGGAGAGCCAGTTGCCAGATTATCTCACACCGATACCATCAATCGCCACACACTGCATCACATGGGTTTTTTAAAGACTGATGGTAGTTGGTCCAAAGGTGCTGAGGATGTAAAGAGAGCTAAGGAGGAGGGACCATCTTCACCTCCTCATGATCATAGAGGATCTTCCAACTTTCAGTTTGCATCTGATCATGAGATTAGTCCCTCAGAGTTAGTGAGGAAAGATACAGATGTGGCACCATCAAGAAGTAGAGACATAGATGTTAGATTCTCTGATGGCCAGATCAGGAGGATCACTAATCAGTTGATTCAGTCGATTGCTAATATCCTATCTCAGAGGATTGTAGGTCTTTTATCTCAGCAGATAGCCAGTACCACTCAGGAGGAGAGTACTCACTTCATCCCATCTTCTGATCAGTCTATGATTCCACATATATCTACTATCTTCTAGTTGCTTACTGCTTAGTCTGCACGGTTTGAGGACCTCGAGGGATGTATTTTGAGATTGATAGATAGAGTTTTAGATTTGAAGAGGCAGATTTTGGATTTGGTTCATCCCCAAATGAGAGAGGCTATTTCAAATATCAGATCTTACTGCTGAGGTTGCCAGACTCTGAGGTGTTCTGGAGGGTCATTTTGACTTCCTGAGGAGAGAGTTCAGAGATTCTAGTGAGACTCTATCTACATAGATTGGTGCCATCACTCAGTCCATATCGAGAGCACTGGATCATTTAGACACTATCAGGATTGCTCTTCCTGCTCAGTCCACTTTCTCTCAGCCTCCTGAGTCATTTCGTCTAGCTGCTAGAGCCCGCACCTACACCCATGGTCGAGGACGTGCTCCTGGATTTGATCCTATCACAGCCCATCACATCTCTGATTTCTCATCTAATTTAGATGCTTTCAGCCATGATCTCTACTAGATTTAGTTTAGTTATCTTTGTATTAGGTTATAATCTAGTATCTCTTAGTTGTTTCTATGAGTTGTTGATCAAGTCATAGTTGGTTATATATTTTTTTTGGATCAAACTTATGGCATTGGTACTATTGGCTATTTGGGTCATGGATAGTTATATCCATGAATTTTATATATTTTGATGGCCTAATTCTCATGAATACTTTTGATACCTTTATATTTTGTATGTTTAGCAGTTACATATTTTGATGACTTGAAATTATGATAATCATTTAGATGTAAATACGTGATGATGTCATTTGAATGATGTGAAATGAAATCTTTGTGAATTGGCTAAATTTCATTATGATCATTATGTTGCAAATTAAAAGTTTTGTTATAAACACTTATTCTAACAAAAAAATATGGAATAACTTAAGGGGGAGGCACTTTTATTTTTGAATTTTAAAATTCTTTAAGATCTTACTTGATGATGTCAAAAAGGGAGAGTAGAGTAAATAAAATTAGGCTATAAGCAAAATTAAAATAAAATTGACAAAAAAAAATAAAATAGAAATAAAATTGATAAATGGAATAAGTCAAATACTTTTGTAAATCATTTAAATGCCTGACTATAAGTAATCATCAAACTACTCTTGATGCTATATTGGTCAAATAATTGAATATAATATCCTAGTATGTGATGTAGCATGTTCCTTCAAAATTTTTGAAATCCTTAATCAATGCTTCTACATGCTTTATTTTTACTTATGCTTAAATATTTTGTCATCATCAAAAAAGGAGAGATTGTTGCACTAAGAATTGATTTTGATGATTATAAAGTATTTGAGGAGATTACTAATGAATTTGGCTTGAAAAAAGACTTTTTATATTTCAGGGGCAAAATCATAATTTTATCAAGTTTTGATCTGAGAGCCTCAAGAGCAAGTATATAAGATTTCTAATTCTTTGGAGGAAGTCCCATGATTTTTGGTTGCTTATTTTGGGAGAAAATCAAGTTTGAAGCGAAAGGGTTGATCCCTAGATCGTCCCCTACTGAAAAGGATTGCTTGGCACGCTGTCTCTGTGCCAAGGGTTGACCTCTACTGTTCTAAAGGCTTAAAATACAGAATAGCTATTTTTCTGAATTTTACCTCAGAGGTTGACCTCAAGGTCGACCCCTGTGCCATGATCCATGAGTCGACCGTTGTGCCATGAATCGACCTATGAGTCGATCCCTACATTGGAAATTTTTCTACAATAACTATTTTTTTCTTATTTTGGTAGGTTTTAATGGTTTCTTTAATGTCTCCAATGGCTACAAAACTTGCCTAGGATTCTCTCCTCCACCTATTGAAGATTTAAAAGGCTTTAAATAGGAAAAAATGAGATTGGTGTGATTCAATTTCAGCCCTAAGCAAAAGTCATCTTCAAGCAAAGAAGCCTTCGTTTCAAGTTCACCTACCTCTCAAGAGCTCTTTCAAATCTCCAACAACTTTTAGAAAAGTCAGAGAAACTTCCTCCATTATTGTGAAAAGCATTCTTAAGATTTTATTTGCTCACAAAGAGTACTAAACTTATATTTGATTGTCATTAAATCTTTTACTCTGCTTTACTATTTTGATTCAACTTTTTGGGAGGTTCTAAAACTTGGGAAGGTTGATCCTAATCTTGAATAGAATTGTATTGGGTTGGCTTGTATCCGAAAAATAAGTGTTTTAGCTTGAGATAGCTAAGGTTAGAGGTTTTCAATGGTGTATTCAGTTTGAAAATGGTTAGTGGATTTTAATTTCTAAGTAGGAACTTGGAGAGTGGATGTAGGTGCAAGAAATGCACTGAACCACTATAAATCTTGCTTGTTTGTGGTGTGCTTGCTATCTTTCTTTTTTTAGTTTGTTAAATTCTTGCTCTCTAATCTTTTATATTTTTTCTAATCTAAATTACTTCACACACACATCTTGCATATTATCATTCAATCTTGATATCTTTAAATTAGCTTTACAATTTTTAAAAACCCAATTCACCCCCCCTCTTGGGTTGCATAGCTGGGCAACACTTAATGGTTTTAGATTTGATTTATTTCAATGTTTAGATCATGTCCTAGGATTTTAAATCTAGGGTTCTGTAGAAAGTAAGTTCATAATTTAAATTTCACAAAGTATATATGTCATATATATACATTCTGGATTAAAAGATAAAGCTACATATCAACATATGCAACATCAGGATCTAGATCTAGAACATGAAACATATCATATAGATCTTATCTAAATGATCAAAAATTTAGGTCATAAATTAATTAATATTAGATTTAAAATATTAAAATAATTTATAAATTATTTTAGATCTTATCAAACATATTTATGATTTAGGTTTCTCAGATCGGTACATGCTAGGATGACCTCTCTTCTGCAAGGGATAAACCTTATACCAGGATAACCTTATAATCAGTATGTATGATCTGATATCATTTAGATCTAATCTAAATAATTTAAAATAGATCTAATATCAATTTATTTTTAATTTAAAATTAAAAAAATAAATTATAAATTTATTTAGATTATGTTGGTGCGAAATCTGGTTGACGTCGAAACTGGCTGGAGTTGAAGAAGCCGAGGTCACTGTTAGGACCTACAAAAGAAGTCCAAATTGGAGGGGGGTGTGGGTCTGGCAGGATCCTCCGATAGTCAAGTCAGCCCTTTCGACCAACAAAAATGGAATGCTCTATAGAGAAAGTAGCAAAGTGTCAAGAAGGAGAAGAGAGCTTCTGAAGAAAGCGTATCTAGAGGATCTTTTATATAGGCGGAGCCCGTAACAAACTGATAGCGATAGCCGTAACCATCTTGTAATGGGCCATTCAGGACCACATGAAGCTTGCAACAGAGGATAGTGTCTGTTGTCATGACGCGTTAGTCCATTGGGACTTGATAGTTAAAGTTCGGAGGAGGTAGGTGCTGACAGTGAAGAGCTTTGAGTTTCATCAGTCCTAGAGAAGTTTGAACTCTTTCAAGATCGTATGTGTGTAAGTGGGTTCATGCTGTATGGATAGTTGAATTTGCATAGGCGTGGAGGACTTTATAGGTGACTGTAGTGAGTTCGGTTGGAAGGGGTTCGGAAGTCCTATGACTGGAGAAATTTGGAAGGAAGTCCGTTGGAGGAATCTAGAAGTTGTTCTATTGAAAGGAGAAGTTTGGCTGAAGGAGTAGAAATCCAAAAATAATTTTGTTCAAGAAATCTGGAAGAAAATCTACTAGAGGAGCAAATATATAATGATGAATCCCCTCTCAGCTAATGTAAGAAGTTCAGATGGACAGGGGTAGGTGGGAAGAAAATCAATTGGGGTCTGGGAGGAGTTCGATTAGAAAGAGGTCTATCGAAGGGGGTTTGTCTAGCATCTGGGAGAAGATTAATTGGGAGGATGTTGGCTGGGGGAATTTTTCCTAGAAGGAGCGGAAGGGGATCTGCTCAGAGAGAACCTACTTATTTATTCCTTTGAAGCTTGACTACTTTCAAGGCCGTCTGAAGGCTGATATGAAGGAGACGAGATCCTTTAACCTACATGTTCAGAGTCCTTGATGTAGGAATCCTGAGGTCTACCATCCTTAGTATATTATAGGAGTTCGTCTGGAGAGGAGTTTTGTTGATCCAGCATTAGTCCAATATCGAACAGCTTGGATGGTTTTTTTGTCAGAAAAAGATTCGAAAAGCGCCAAGGTCTGCCAAACCAAGCCATAGTTAGACCAGTTACTTAGTTGCCTAGGGGCAATCATCGCTATTCAAGTTTGTCTAAGCAAAATCTACAATGCCCCATAGGTTCTGGGAATATTCAAAGGAGCTAGGAATCTGAATGAAGAAGATCGATCGATAGATTCAGGTTGGAGGTCTGTAGTCTTAGTTCCTGAGCATAAACACTTCACTGGTCAAAGTTCGGCATGGCTATCCTAGCCAGATGGAGTTTCCTCAAGGCCAGATATCCTGTCGGACTTTGGTAGGAAAGGATTTACACACAACACAAGTCCCCGCACTTTCGAGTTTGAAATTTGAACAAAGGAAGTAAAGAAATATGAGTGCCGAAGTCTTTTTTTTTCTTTTCACACCAAAAGAGTAGCTGATCCCAACTCTTTCCATCTAGGTGTCAAAACTTCTTAAATATGAGGTGACATAAAAAGAAAAATTCCTATAATTCCTATCGAAGCACTGCTCAAGGTATGATGTAATAAAGGTTCTGCCCATTGCTAGTCTACCACTATAATGAGTGGGGCACATGTTAACCCAAGGTTGGTCAGTGGAGATCTACAATCATAACCATCCCAGATCCCAATGGCTATTTAAGCTCTTCTTCTTCCACAAGAGCTTCATTTCGTCCAGATCTCCTTCTCCTTCCTTCTGGCTTCCTTCTCCCTTCTTGCTCCAGGGCACCAGCATCTTCTACCGACTCCTTCGATTCTTAGGGTTCTCTCCTTTGTTTTCCATCAAGCTTGCCACCTTTTCATTCTTTTCAGTCGATTTAGGTCAATTCCTGAACCTTTGTCTTTGATTATCTATATCTTTCGGCATCTCTACCCGCTCTGTTTCATCGAGAAAGTCTCAGATTTTATTTTTTTTGATTTTTCAAAGATTTTCTCCATTTTAGTTTGATCCTCATGTCCTCTGAAGAGTCCTGGTCGATTGGTTCTAGAAGTTTGGCTCATTTAACTTTAATGGACCTTCCTTATAAGGATCTTGTAGAAGTACCTCGGCCATCCTTCATCTCTGATATCATTTCATGTAAACTTCAACCCAAAGACCTTTCATTGATTAGGATCCAGTTCAAAATTCCTTCTGATTGCGAACTTGAACTCCCTGGCCCTTGCGATTGAGCCAACTCTCCTCCTCCTAGCCAAACCTGCTTGTACGTTGAAATCCTTCGAGCGAAACTTTAGCTGTCGATACCTTCTTTTGTAATTGACTTATTCAAGTTTTTAAACATTTTCTTCACTACCATGGCACCAAACTCTTTTAGGTTTATCATAGGATTTCTCTTCTTGTGCATTATGGTTGATGTTCGACCTTCCATCTTTCTATTCTGCAATTTTTTCACTTTCAAACATCACCCGACCATCAAAGACTGATGGTACATGTCTCCCTAGTTCGGCAAGAAGGGGTTGCTCAAGGATGCCCCTTCTTCCATTCATAACTGGAAGGAGAGATTCTTTTTAATTTTCTATCCTTCCCTAGAACTAGGACTTCCTTCTTGAGGGAAAATAAGGGACTCAGTCCATCGAGCTCCTAGGCTTAAGAAAGAGGATCGGGATTTGGCCGACAAGCTAAAGAACTTCTGAGCTCCTTCGATCTCCAATCTCCTAGAGGACCAGACCTTATTCAACTTTAGTCTTAGTCCTCTCAATCCGATAGGTAATCCTTTGTAGCCTGCCAATTGTGCATGGTCTTCTTTTCTTTTCTGACTCTAGTTTTTCTTCTATAGAGATGACTCTTGAGGAGCGAAACCGTCTGGCCAAGGGGATCATGTCCCTTAAGAGGAAGGATAGCTCCGTAGGGAAAACATCCAAGAAGGCTCGCACTATGAGTCGATCCTGGCCATGTCGATCCAGGTAGCGCCCATCCCCAAGTTCGACGTGGCCACACCAACTTCGATCTTGTCTCGAGATGACGTCGCCACCATGCTTCCCGAGCAGTGCGAGGTCATTGAGAAGAAGAAGAAGAAAAAGGATGTTGTCAGAAAAAAGATGAGGAGGGCGGTTGAAAATTTGAGTAGTGAAGGCTCTGGTCAGAAGCGAGCTTCCTTGGATGATTGGAGGGTCGTCCAATCCCTGATGAAGGGCAGCATCCTCCCGTACATTATAGAGAAAATAGTTGGGATGAAGCATGCTGAGAGATTTGATGAGTCGTTCACCACCTATCTCGAGGTAACCCATTTTTCTGAACTTGTTTGAATGAAGGGTGCACTTTTAAAGTTCTAACTTAATTTCTTCTTATCTTGTAGCTGGGGCATTACTTGTTTGTCAACTTGAAGGTTATTGATCTTTGCTAGATCGAGGCTTCTAAAGCCCTACAGGAGGTTCAGGTAGAGGTTGAGAGGGTTCGGGCCGAGGTCGACCATTTGAAGATGGCCTTGAAAATTCAAATTGTAGAAGTCAAGCACCTTCAGAAGGTATCACGGAGAGAGGAAGAAGCTTCTACAGGGCTGAGGGCAGCCCTGGCCCTCTCTGATGACAAAATAAAAAAGCTGAAGAGGAGGTCGGCGTTAAGAGGGAGAGGGCTATCGAAGCCTTCAAGTCCTCCAAAGCAACAGAGGACATCAAGATCGCGTTCGCCTAGGACTCCTTCTTGGAGGGGTTTGAGATCTGCATGAGGAGGGTCATGAAGAACATCCCTGAAGTAGACCTCGACCTTTTGACAGACAAACCTAGTGAGGGAGCCAATCCCTCCAATGCTGGCGCCACTTTTTCTGTCACCGAACCTGCCCTAAGTGCTCCCGAACTTGGAGCTGAATCTCCTGAGTCTATTCCGGAGCCTAATGTCGCAAAGGATGTATCGACCTTAGTTGCCTTTGCACCAATCAAGGTCTAAGATTTTTTATAAATTTGCACTTTTCTTCTCTTTTTCTTTTGATATATACCAAACATTTTGAGGAATGAAAATGAACTTCCTTTTCTTTATACTTGTGCCATGGTGGATGTTGGTCAAAACCCCTCCAGCGATCGTAGTCAGGATCCATCATCTCCAACTGACACTGAACTATTATCCCAAGGTATCCCTTTAAAATCAGTAGTCAAAAATTTAAAGAGGAAGATTCATCACCTAAAGAAAAAGTTGAAGAAGATAGAAGATGAGCTTCGGAGATCCAGAAAGAATGCTTCAGAGGCGATGGTTAAGGTCACCCATCTTTGAAAGCTACACATGAAAGATTCTATGAGCTTCAGCATTCGAAAGGATAGCTTTGAGAAGTAGATTGCCAAGCTCAAGAAAAATGCTAGTGATAAATCTTGGGCACTAATGATGAAGATCAGCTTTCTCGAAGTCGATCTTAAGGCGGCAAAAGAGAAGATCCATCTATTGGAGGAGAGCTCACCGTGGTCTTCCGACAAGGCTCAGTATGAGTGGAATTGGTCGAAGAGGTTCTCCACGCTCCAGAAGTAACTGCATGACATCGAGCTCACCTATGATACCTACTGGTTGGATTGGAGTGAGAGGATATTTTAGCTTGAACAAAGGCTTCATACTGCTAATAGCGAGATAACCCAGCTCCAAAAATAACTCGATGACAGTCACCAATCCAGCACGAGCAGGGGATCAGAGCAGGTTGCCTCCCTAACAAGGACTCTAGGTGAGCTTTCGAAAGCAGTGGAGAGGGAGAAGGCCAAGGTTCAATGGCTGAGGATCCAGCTATCATACGAGCAGCAAGCCATCAGGGATGCAGAGAACGAGTCTGAAGTCTTGAGGAAGCAGTGGCGAGAGCTCGAAGGTAGATTCCAGCATGCCAATAGGATGTACGTAGATGGTCTGTATAAGAAGAAGGAGCTTAAGGAGGAAATCCTTAGGCTGAAGCAGTCTCTTGTAATGGCGGAGGTTGACAGCCTGAAATTTGAGGGTTCCGGGCCTTCTTAGGACTTTGTCATTTTTTCTTTTTTCTTTTCTGTATATGGTCTCGTGTGTTAGATATATGTGCCCTAGAAGCCAGAATTGGTTGACACTTGTAATACACTTCTAGGGGCAAAATTATAATTTTGACTATAATTTAATGAAATGGGTTATTTTCTATCACACATGTGTATTTAGTGTCTGTGATACATCCTTTGAGTTAATGGTAATGATAATTCATATTTTCAAGAGTTGAAAATTTAAGACATGAATAATCATTATTAACTCATAAACAGCTCCCGACCATAGGATCATCACGAGGATGGTGATTGATCCGGAAGGTTGGTGTACGATCGCTTCTCTTTAGTAGATGAGTCTTGAGTCTATGGTGTGGAGACACCGGAGCGAGAGTATAGGTACTCGTTAGAGAATGAGGGCACTGAGCGTGACCACCTCGAGTAGTCATTAGGGAGTCTACCTTCTCGTCAATGACTGACTCGATGCTGCAGTAGTGTGTCTGGTTCTTTGACCTGAGATGCATCGGCAGTTCACCTTGAGGGTGTTATAGTTTGACTACACCATTACTCGGTCTCCTAGCCATATGGAACCCTGAGGTGTATGTTGGCTATAGCATGTTCATTGTAGGAACTGGATTGCATCAAGATGGAATCTATCTACCTCGGTGGTAGAGGAGTAGCCCTATGATGATCATGAGAATCAAGTCCAAAAATCCATGGCCATGGTAGAGTGAAATAATAGAAAGAGTTTCTATTTAGATTTTCACATTGGACTCGAATCGAATGATTACATCATATGACAGAGACTAGGGTTTGACGAGTTCACCTTAACCCTAATCTGATCGGGGCTCAAGATAGAAGAACTGAATCACATAGGTAGCTGCACCAAGAGGTTCGCATTCAGCTCTGATGGGTTGCCACCATATACTGCTAGGTGTCACTGATGGATTTTGGGAGCAATTAGAATGATTTAGATGATCGATCATTCTAGCTGTTCGAATCAGAAGAGTTCTGATCCATCGAAAGGAGTTTCGATGATGTCTATGATAGAGATCATGACATATCCCATTACCATACAGAACTGAACCTAACTGGGTCACACAAATAAGGGTTTGAATCTGGTGATCATCAATTGAACTGATCTAGTTCAATTGATCTGAATGAGATTCAATTAGGTTCAAGGAAATCGTGCTAGCACTCGATTGAACCTAACGTTCTTCTTTTACTATCATAAATAAGTTGTCCTGACTGAGCCAAAGGAGTTTGTGCTCGAATCAGAGGCCTTCATATGGTCTGACTGGAGGTTGTCCAAGTCAGAATAGGTTGTCTTATTTGTAAGACATTACCTGCCATTTTTGGTCACCTGCCATTTCTTGTTCTTTGACTTTGGTCAAAAGTCTACCTTTGACTGGTCAAACGTTGACCATTGACCCTTTGACTTTTGACCACATGTCATGCACCTATTGGAGAGCTGGTGGGGGCCTATCCCCCTGCCAGAACCTGGCAAGGAGAAGGGCGCACGCCAAGGGTGGCGTGAGCCCAAGTAGGAGGCGCCTAGGAGTCCTTGTTGGACAAGGACTCCACCTCCCTTTTGGATTCCAATCAGAGTTCTACTAAGAATCCAGTTTGACTGGTCTTAGGCGCCCTCTAAGGAGGAATCCAGGGGTCTCTATTCCAACCAATCAGATTTAGATCTGATTTCACAAAGGGTTGTGATTGGTTGAGAGGAAGAGGAGTTGGATCACAAGAGGTCTATAAATAAGACCCTGCGCCCAACCCTAATTCTAAGACTGAATGCTATTAGACACGCCCCAAGGCTGCCTCTCCCTTCCTTCTCCATGCCATAGTCTCTTCTCCCCTTGCTCTCCACATCCAAAAGGTGTTTTGGAATTTGGTTGGTGCGATTCAGATCAAGGAAAGGCGATCAAAAGCAAGAAGGCTGCGCTGCTGCAAAAGGACGACTGCAGATCTTCAAAAGAGTTTTGAAGATCCTCCAGATCAGATCCAGATCTGATTTTTGGAGGTGTGATAGAGAAGAAGAGGATCTCCAGATCCAACCTGAGTGGATACCGGTAGAGGCCAGGCGCTTGCGTGGCTAAGATCCAGAACCTTCCGCTGCAATCAGGATCATCTACAGGGTAATATGATTACCCAAATCAGGTAAATTAAATTTGATTTAATTTATCTTATTTTATTTATTAAAATAATAAGAATCAGATCTAAAATATATCAAGATCTGATTGAGATCAAGAGAAAATTTTTGAAATATATCTCTTGATCTAATCAGATCTGGACGAACCTGGACCGGGAAATCAGGATTTCCCTTCAACTGGTATCAGAGCCATGGTTCTAAATTGTTTAGATCTGATTTTAATTTTATTTTAATTAGAAAATAAAGTGATTTCAGATGTCACATGAGATGTGATCAGATCTGAAATCAAAAAAAAATTAAAATTAAATGATTTGGATCTAAGAACATGAAGATATGCATGACTAGTTCTAGAATAGAATAGTTCTATAGAATAGTTTTGCATGTCTTTGATTTAATCTGATTAAATCATATTTTAGATCTTCTTATTTACTATTTTATGATATTATAAGTGTTATAATAACATCTGATAAACAGCAAATAAAAATTATTTAATTTTAAATATCATATGAGATATGATTGATGCATGTCTAGACTAGTTGTAGAATAGTTCTACATAATTATCTAGATTAGAATTTATTTTGATTAGATCAATTTAAATCTAATTTTTTAGATTATTATGTGATAATTTAGATCTGAAAACATGCATGATTTGATACATGAGATGTATGCAAAATATGCCATGATTAGATCTAAATTTGTATATGAGATATATGATATAGATCTATAAACTGTTTTGTAGTATTGAATGTTCCTGATTAAGGCGTTCCTCTTGGCCGTCCGGTCATAAGAATGAAGAAGGGTTTAAAGGCCCTCTCTTTCCCATTCGATGGGGTGTTCTTATGACGTGTAGGGGTGCTGCGTGTTCGTCCTTAATCAGAAACCCAAAACTTACTTTCTGCAAAATCCCTAGATCCTGAAACCCTAGGATTTATTGTGCATATTTTGTTTATGAACCCTACTTAATTAAGAAATTAAGATTTATGGAATATTAATTAGGTCTAAAATTGAGAATTTCAGATCTAAGACATATTCATAATACTGGGTTCGGGCTTGGGTAGCTCAATTAGGTCTAAGCGGTTGATCAAACCGAATCAAGAGTTGGTTAGATGGGATCAACAATGCTTAAATTGACCAGCCTAATAGGATTAAGTCTGGGTCAAGATCGAGTCACGATCAAGCAAGACCTAATTAGGCTCAGAGGTTAGAGTCTGGATTGTAGGCTAACCCAATTGGTTCTGACTCAACAATTTGGTGTCTAAGGTAAGTTTGGCACATACGACCGACTGGTTTTTAATTGGAAGCTACTCGACCTGAATGCGTTCTTGTACGAGTTAATGGCATATTCCTTCCACCGGTCTCACTTACCTGGCCATATCTGTTGACACAGTTCTGATCTGAGGTGGTCAATAATCCGAGCTAACCCATGCCACTAGGTTAGTCATAATTGTTATGACTATGACAAGTCTAGTTTAATGAGACCTGAATCAATTCTCCCTAAGAAAAGATTAAGTCTGAGGTCTTCCACCATTGTAGATGTGCGGGCCCTTCCCGGGGTTGATTGTTCTCGGCTGGATACAGTGGCTCAGTTGCACCGGGAAGATGCAACCATGTCTATTAGGCATTGGATGCTATGGGCTGGAGGATGAGTTGGGCTCAATATTCTGGATACGGTGAGAGACTCAATTAGGAATCCAGTCTATGCAAATGGTGGGTCTGACTTAACTAAGGAGTGGATCAATATTTCGGATACGGTGAGATTCATGAATTAGAGACCAAGTTTGGGTGCACCATGATTAGAGAATCATTGAACAAGAGTTGTTCACTCATTGGCTAACCCATCACCAATAACTGTTAGGTGAGGTGATGAGTCAGTTGGTGAGACCGCACCACCCACTAGAAATCATTAATCATGGAGATTTTCGCATCTCTACAGAGGGAGTGTAGGGATCCGAGAAAATAGTGGGAGCTAATTTGTTTAAAAATAAAATCCCTAAATAAATTGGTCAAGTCATAATTACAGTATCTAACTAGAATCTTTGACTCTCTACAGGAAAAATGTCTGCGTCCAACCCATTAGGCACGTATCCTGGACACACATAGACTGACTGGACCCAATTATAAAGATTGGCTCAGGAACTACAAAATTATTTTGGGTTCGAGAAGTTAACCCATGTTTTGGACCAGGACCCTCCCACCTTACCAGCCCGTCCATCCATTGAACAGAGAGCATCTCTGGAAAAAATGGATAGACGAAGATAATAAGGCCAGATATTACATGTTGGGCTCGATGTCTGATGAGCTCCAGCGCCAACATGAAGATATCGGGACTGCTCGCCAAATGTTGGCTCACCTACAGGAGATGTTTGGTGAACAGAGTCGCGCAGCCAAATATCAAGTCACGAAATGACTTTTTAAGGCTAAGATGCGTGATGGGCAGTCAGTCCAAGATCACTGTCTGACAATGATCAAGGACATGGAAGAGCTTGAGAAGCTCGGTGTGAAGTTAGACTTGGACCTGCAGAAGAACGATATTATTCTGCAATCCTTGACTGATGCATATGGGCAATTCATCATGAATTACCACATGCATAAACTTCAAAATTTCTTGGCCGAATTAATGAATATGCTGGTTACCGCTGAGCTTTCTATGAAAGGTTCTAAAGGCTCAGTTCTTGCTATGGAACGGACTTCTTCCAAAAGAAAGTCTTATGGAAAGAAAAAGAAGTCTGTGAAAAAGCAAAAAGGTGGAAGGAACAAAGAAGAAGAAGGCAGAGCCGAAGAAAAAAGGCCGATGTCAAAGGAAAGTGTTTCCATTGCAACAGCGACGGCCATTGGAAGCGGAAACTGCCCTACTTACCTGGCCACCCTGAAGAACAAGAAGGAAGGTCCTTCTGGAGGTATGCTCGTTATTGAGTCTAACCTTACGGTTTCTTCTGCATCCAGTTGGGTGCTTGACTCTGGTTCTAGTGCTCATCTGTGCACTTCTATGCAGGGTCTTGAGGATAGCAGGAGGCTGAGGGATGGAGACATGATCCTACGCATCGGTAATGGAGCAAGAGTTGCTGCAGTAGCCGTGGGAACATACCCTCTTCGATTACCATCTGGTTTAGACTTAGTTTTGAAAGACTGTTATTATGTGCCTGCAGCTAGCAGGAATTTGATTTCTGTTTCATGCTTAGCACTAAGAAGGCTATGTGATTACCTTCTTTAAGGACCATTGTAACATTCTTTATGAAAGAAATAAAATTGCAAATGGTTTCCTTATTAATGGTCTTTATCAGCTACATATTGATGTACCTATTCTAACTATCGAGCAAAACGTGAATGCCAAACGACCTAGGGATAGTCCAAACGACAGATATCTATGGCACCTGAGATTAGGTCATATAGCAGAAGATAGGATCAACAAATTGGAGAAAAATGGGCTATTGAGTCCATTGACTTTCGAGTCATATCCAACTTGTGAATCTTGTCTTCAAGGCAAAATGACTAAACTCCCTTTTGTTGGACATGGGGAGAGGGCCACAGATCTCCTTGCCCTAGTACATACTGATGTGTGCGGCCCATTTGATGTGCCGGCTAGAGGCAATTTTGTCTACTTCATTACCTTTACCGATGATCTGTCTAGGTATGGGTATGTGTATCTTATGAGACACAAGTCTGAAGCTTTTGAAAAGTTCAAAGAATTCAGACATGAAGTAGAAAAACAAACTGGAAAACCCATTAAGGTTCTTCGATCAGATCGAGGAGGTGAATACCTTAGCCGGGAAATTCCTAGACTATCTCAAGGAAAAATGGCATAGTCTCTCAATGGACTCCACCAGGAACACCTCAACTCAACGGGGTTTCAGAATGGAGAAATCGGACTCTATTGGATATGGTTCCGATCCATGATGAGCTTCACAGACCTCCCTGATTTTCTTTGGGGACATTCATTGTTAACTTCAATTTATCTACTGAATAGGGTTCCCTCTAAAACCGTTCCTACCACACCGTATGAGATATGGCATGGTAAGAAACCAAGTCTGAGTCATCTCAGAATTTGGGGTTGTCCGGCTCATGTCAAAAGACAACAAGCGGACAAGTTAGAGTTTAGGTCCTTCAGAGCTCGATTCATAGGATATCCTAAAGAGTCATTAGGATACTATTTCTACATTCCAGAAGACCACAATGTGATTGTGAGTCGACATGCCATCTTTCTTGAAAAATAGTTTATTCAAGATAGCGGCATTGGAAAGCAGATTAAGCTTGATGAGAAAGTCTCACAAGTACAACGAGCTAAGGACCAATTGGAACCAAATCAGGTTGAGCCAATAAGAACACTACCTCCTCCACCTCGTAGATCGGAAAAGAGTTTTCCATCCCCCTGAAAGATACTTAGGTATTATTTCAGAGGAAGTAGAGAAAATGTTCCTCGTAGGTAATGGTGCTCATGGTGATGATCCCAAAACCTACAACGAGGCGATATCAGATATCGACTCCGAGAAATGGCTAGAGGCAATGCAGTCAGAAATTGACTCGATGCACTCAAACCAAGTCTGGACCTTGGTAGATCCACCAGAAGGTATAGTACCTATTGGGTGTAAATGGATCTTCAAGAGAAAGATTGGTGCAGATGGGAAATGTGGAGACATTCAAGGCTAGACTAGTGGCAAAAGGTTATAGTCAATGCGAAGGCATTGACTATCAGGATACCTTTTCTCCAGTGGCTATGCTAAAATCCATCCGCACATTGCTTGCCGTTGCAGCCTATTTCGATTATGAAATATGGCAAATGGACGTGAAAACGATATTCTTGAAATGGATATCTTGAGGAAGATATCTATATGGAACAGCCGCTAGGTTTCACATCCAGTGATACTGATCACAAGGTTTGCAAGCTGCAAAGGTCCATATATGGACTTAAGCAAGCATCTCGGAGCTGGAACACTCATTTCAATGATGTGATCAAAATGTTTGGTTTCATCAAAAATGAAGAGGAACCATGTGTTTTCAAAAAGGTCAGTGGGAGCGCTGTTGTCTTCCTCGTATTGTACGTGGATGACATCCTCCTTATTGGGAATGATATTCCCATGATGACAACAGTCAAATTATGGTTGTCCAAGAAATTCTCCATGAAAGACCTAGGTGAAGCATCCTTTATTCTAGGAATTAAGGTCTATAGGGATAGACCGAATAGGATGCTAGGACTTTCACAGAAGATGTACATAGAGAAAGTACTAAAGAGGTTTAGTATGGAAAACTCTAAGAGGGGATTAATACCCTTCAGACATGGTATTCATCTTTCCAAGAAGATGTGCCCTAGCACACCTGAGGAAATAGAACGCATGAGCAAGATCCCTTATGCTTCTGCAATAGGGAGCCTCATGTATGCCATGCTATGTACACGACCTGATATAGCCCATGCTGTGAGTGTCACAAGCAGATATCAGTCAAATCCAGGTGAAGAACACTGGACTTCTGTGAAATGTATCCTTAAGTACTTGAAGAAGAACTAAGGATATGATGTTGGTCTTTGGTAACGGAGAACTCCAAGTCCAGGGATACACAGACTCGGATTTCATGTCCGATATAGATGATCGAAAGTCGACATCTGGTTTGTGTGCAGTCTGTGGTGCTGTGCTGGAAGAGTTCCAAGCAAGCAGATTCCACCATGGAAGCAGAATATATCGCTGCATAGAGGCTGCAAGGAAGCATTCTGGTACATCCAGCCATCAGATTACCTTGCTAAGGAGCCGAGGTCTCAGGTTACCGATGTTACCTCGAGAAGGGTTACGAGGTCAAGAGAGTCAACTCCACAGATAATGTGGCAGACCCACTTACAAAGCCGTTGGGCCAGCAGAAGATCGAAGCCCACCTTGAGAAGATGGGACTTAGACTTGTAGCCAATTGGCTTTAGGACAAGTGGGAGATTGTTAGATATATGTGCCCTAGAAGCCAGAATTGGCTGACACTTGTAATACACTTCTAGGGGCAAAATTATAATTTTGACTAATAATCAATAAAATGGGTTATTTTCTATCACATATGTGTATTTAGTGTCTGTGATACATCCTTTGAGTTAATGGTAATGATAATTCATATTTTCAAGAGTTGAAAATTTAAGACATGAATAATCATTATTAACTCATAAAATGCTTCCCGACCATAGGATCATCACGAGGATGGTGATTGATCCGGAAGGTTGGTGTACAATCGCTTCTCTTTAGTAGATGAGTCTTGAGTCTACGGTGTGGAGACACCGGAGCGAGAGTACAGGTACTCGTTAGAGAACGAGGGCACTGAGCGTGACCACCTCGAGTAGTCATTAGGGAAGTCTACCTTCTCGTCAATGACTGACTCGATGCTGCAGTAGTGTGTCTGGTTCTTTGACCTGAGGTGCATCGGCAGTTCACCTTGAGGGTGTTATAGTTTGACTACACCATTACTCGGTCTCCTAGCCATATGGAACCCTGAGGTGTATGTTGGCTATAGCATGTTCATTGTAGGAACTGGATTGCATCAAGATGGAATCTATCTACCTCGGTGGTAGAGGAGCAGCCCTATGATGATCATGAGAATCAAGTCCAGAAGTCCCATGGCCATGGCAGAGTGAAATAATAGAAAGAGTTTCTATTTAGATTTTCACATTGGACTTGAATCGAATGATTACATCATATGACAGAGACTAGGGTTTGACGAGTTCACCTTAACCCTAATCTGATCGGGGCTCAAGATAGAAGAACTTAATCACACAGGTAGCTGCACCAAGAGGTTCGCATTCAGCTCTGATGGGTTGCCACCATATACTGCTAGGTGTCACTGGTGGATTTTGGGAGCAATTAGAATGATTTAGATGATCGATCATTCTAGCTGTTCGAATCAGAAGAGTTCTGATCCATCGAAAGGAGTTTCGATGATGTCGATGATAGAGATCATGACATATCCCATTACCATACAGAACTGAACCTAACTGGGTCACACAAACAAGGGTTTGAATCTGGTGATCATCAATTGAACTGATCTAGTTCAATTGATCTGAATGAGATTCAATTAGGTTCAAGGAAATCGTGCTAGCACTCGATTGAACCTAACGTTCTTCTTTTACTATCATAAATAAGTTGTCCTGACTGAGCCAAAGGAGTTTGTGCTCAATCAGAGGCCTTCATATGGTCTGACTGGAGGTTGTCCAAGTCAGAATAAGGTTGTCTTATTTTGTAAGACATTACCTACCATTTTTGGTCACCTGCCATTTCTTGTTCTTTGACTTTGGTCAAAAGTCTACCTTTGACTGGTCAAACGTTGACCATTGACCCTTTGACTTTTGACCACATGTCATGCACCTATTGGAGAGCTGGTGGGGGCTTGTCCCCCTGCCAGAACCTGGCAAGGAGAAGGGCGCACGCCACCCTAGGGTGGCGTGTGCCCAAGTAGGAGGCGCCTAGGAGTCCTTGTTGGACAAGGGACTCCATCTCCCTTTTTGGATTCCAATTAGAGTTCTACCTAAGAATCCAACTTTGACTGGTCTTAGGCACCCTCTAAGGAGGAATCCAGGGGACTCTATTCCAACCAATCAGATTTAGATCTGATTTCACAAAGGGTTGTGATTGGTTGAGGAAGAAGAGGAGTTGGATCACAAGAGGTCTATAAATAAGACCCTGCGCCCAACCCTAATTCTAGAATGAATGCTATTAGACACCCCCAAGGCTGCCTCTCCCTCCTTCTCCATGCCATAGTCTCTTTCTCCCTTGCTCTCCACGTCCAAAAAAGGTGTTTTGGACTTTGGTTGGTGCGATTCAGATCAAGGAAAGGCGATCAAAAGCAAGAAGGCTGCGCTGCTGCAAAAGGACGACTGCAGATCTTCAAAAGAGTTTTGAAGATCCTCCAGATCAGATCCAGATCTGATTTTTGGAGGTGTGATAGAGAAGAAGAGGATCTCCAGATCCAACCCGAGTGGATACCGGTAGAGGCCAGGCGCTTGCGTGGCTAAGATCTAGAATCTTCCGCTGCAATCAGGATCATCTACAGGGTAATAGGATTACCCAAATCAGGTAAATTAAATTTGATTTAATTTATCTTATTTTATTTATTAAAATAATAATAATCAGATCTGAAATATATCAAGATCTAATTGAGATCAAGAGAAAATTTTTGAAATATATCTCTTGATCTAATCAGATCTGGACGAACCTGGACCGGGAAATCAGGATTTCCCTTCATCGTGGACCTTCACTTAATAATGAACTTTGATTTTAATGAAGGAATACCTTTTTTGATCATCCTTTTGCTTTGTTTGGATTTAGTGCATGTTGATTTTTTTATTTCTCTTTTTTGCTTTGACTTTCAGTGAAAGGATTATCAAAAAAGTAGTTTTTCTCCTGTGTTTTCATAACCAAAGATTTTTTACCTATGCTGGGATGAGTTTATCCTTCCATGTTCGATTCCATTGATTTTTCTTCGTCCTTTCCTCAAGATGAGGCCCTTCCTCCTGCCTTAGGTAACCAAAGGTCTTTGTTTATGTTAGGATGAGGTTCTCCTTCTGTTCTCATTATGGCTGTTGAAAGGTTCTCTCCTCCTATCTTAAGTAACTGGAGGTCTTTGTCTTGCTCACATTAGTATGAAGTTCTCCTCCTATTCCTATCATGGCAGTAGGGGCATAGTTGGATCATTGATAGGGCCTCTTCCCTCATCTCATCTTAAGTTAATGAGGTCTTCACTTTACTCAAGTTAGGATGAGGTTCTTCTCATGTTTCTAACATGATAGTAGGGACACAGTTGGACAGTTGATAAAGCCTCTCTCCTCATCTCATCTTAGGTTAATGAGATCTTTGTTTTGCTCAAGTTAGGATAAGGTTCTCTTTCTATTCCTAACAGGGCTATAGGGGCATATAAGGGCCATTGAAAGGGCCTCTCCCCTCATCCCGTCTTAGACTAACGAGGCTTTCAATTTTGCTCATGTTAGGATGAGATTCTTCTTCTATTTCTAGCATGGCTATAGAGGCACATTAGGGCTATTGGAAGGGCCTCTCCCCTTATCTTGTCTTTAGACTAACGAGTCCTTCAGCTTGCTTAAGTTAGGACGAGGTTCTCCTCCTGTTCTTAATAGGATCACTTTTGATTATTTTCGAAAGTTATTTTCTGTCATCACATGATTTTTGTAATAAAAAATAATAATATTGAAATAGAGAAGTTTTATTGAAGGTAAATTATTGGTAGTACATTTTTTGATTTTTTGAATTTCAAGGCCGCGGGAGTATTATTCCTCCAAGCTCCTTTAAGCAATAAGTTTCAAACCAGATGATCTCCATTACTTCATATTGGCTTTCCCAATTTGGAGTGAGCTTTTCTTAATTTTGAGGTTGTAAAATAGCTGTTCACCAAAGTACTAGGTCCCCCACTTTGAATATTTTGCCTTTGACTTTAAAGTTGTAGTAATGGGCCACTTTTTACTTATAGGTTGCCATCCAAACTTGAGCTTTTTTCTCCACTTTTCCTCCATTGAGTTGAGGTTAGCCCTAAGGTCACATGAGTTATGCTGCTCATTGAATGCCACAACTCATGCTGACGAGAGTTTAAGTTCTATTAGAATGATCGCTTCTGTTCAAAAAGCTAAGGCAAATGAGGTCTCCTCAATTGGCAATATTTGGATAGTTCGGTATGCCCAAAGTACAGGATAGAGTTCATCCACCCAGGTCTTCTTTGCTCTTCTAAGTCTTGCTTTGATACCTTACAGCAGGGTTCTATTTGTTACTTTGGCTTCGTTGTTTGCTTGTGGATGGGCTACTGATGTAAAATAGTGAAAGATGTTCAAATCTTCATAAAATTTGATAAATCTTGCTCTTGCAAACTGCCGCCCATTATTTGTTATGAGGGTTCGAGGCAAGCTGAATTTGCAAATGATCTACTTCCAGATGAAGTCCTGCACTTTTTCTTTAGTAATTTTCGCTAGAGGTTCAGCCTCGACCTACTTTGTGAAATAATCTATTGCCACCAAGAGAAACTTACGCTATCCCGATGCCATGAAAAAAGGTCTGAGTATGTCCATTCCCCACTGAGCAAATGTTCACGGGACACTCAAGAGTGTAAGTTCAGAAGCTAGCTATCATTGAATATTTGCATTTCTCTAATAGCGGTCATAATTTTTGACATACTCTATAGAATCATGGTACAAGGTCGGCCAATAGTAATCCTACCAAAGTAGTCTGTGTAATAAGGATATGGCCCCTACATGACTTTTATAGATTTCTTCATGCACTTTCTACAATGTAAAGTCAGCTTCTGAAGGTCTGAGACATCTCAAAAGTGGTAAGAAATATGACCTTTTATATAGCTTGCCTTCATACAGAACATATCGAAAGGCTTGATTTATGAGTTTTCAAGCTCCTTTTGTGTCATGAGAAAGAGCTCCATCTTTGAAAAAAGCAATCAATGGGTCAATCCAACATGGCTCATGGTCGATCGACATTACAGACTGTTGTTCTTCTAGACTCAGGTGTTTTAGGACTTCAAAGAAGACCTCCTTGGGCAGCTTAGTTGGGGCCAATGTCTCCAACTTTGAGAGAAGGTCGGCCCTAGTATTTTCCATTCTTGGGATTCGATTGATGTCAAAACTATTGAAGGTTGGAGTCAGGCTCTTCATTTTCTCGAGATATTTTATCATGCTTTCTTCTTGAGCCTCATAATCACCATTAACTTATCCGACCACCAATTAAAAATCACTATAGACTTAGAGTCGATCTACTTCCAATTCATCGACGATCCTTAACCCTACAGTCAAAGCTTCATATTCTGCCCCATTATTAGTCGCAGAAAACTCAAAGCGTAGTGCATATTCGACGATGACTCCTTCTAGGCTAACCAAGATTAGCCCTGCGCCTGCACTAGAAGTATTGAATGAGCTATCTACATATAGGGCCCAAAAATCTTTAGGAAGGTTGGCTCTTTCTTCAGAGGAACTCGATTGTAACCAGGGAACATCGACTTCATTCTATTCAGGCTCGGCTTCATCTGGAATGGTGCATTCAACTATAAAATCTGCCAAAATTTGGGCTTTGATCGATGGCCGAGGTTGGTAGTTGATGTCGAACTCGATGAGCTCTATTGACCATTTCGCTATTCATTCAGAGGCATCCATTCGATGAAGAACTGCTTTGATTGGTTGATAGTGAGAAGGATTATGGTGTGCCCTTGAAAGTAAGGTCAAAGTCTCCGGACTGCAATCAGTAGGACAAAAGTTAGTTTTTCTAACTTTGTATAGCTGGTCTCGACGTTCCTTAAGACTCAGCTTATGTAGTAGATCAGTCTCTATACTTTTACCTCTTCTTTGACTAGAACTATCGCGAGGGCCATTGGAGAGACTGCCAGGTACAAAAATAGTCTCTCTCTAAATTCGAGCTTTGCTAATAGGAGAGGTGAATAGAGGTGGATCTTGAGCTCTTTAAAGGCTTGTTGACATTTAGTGGTCTAGCAAAAGTTCTTTGGCTATTTTAAGACTTGAAAGAAGGGCATGCATCGCTCGACCGACCTCAAGATGAAGTCGTTCAGGGCTGCCACCTTTTCGATCAAGCACTGAACCTCTTAGATTGATTTTAGAGCAGTCATCTCTTAAATGGCCTGAATCTTCTTCAGATTTGCATCAATTCTGCACCTCGACACCATGAATCTCAAAAACTTTCGCAAAGTTACATCGAATGTGCACTTGGTTGGATTTAGCTTCATCTTGTACCTCCTAAGGGCACTGAAGGTCTCTTCAAGGTTGGCAATATGATTTATTGAAGCTCGACTCTTGATAAGTATGTTATCTACATATATCTCCATGTTGCGGCCAATATGCTCCTTGAAGATTTTATTAATCAGGCATTGGTATATTGCTCCTACATTTTTTAATTCAAAAGGCATAACCTTGTAACAGTAATGACCACGATCAGTAATAAAAGCAGTTTTCTTCTCATCTTCTGATGCCATCCAAATTTGGTTATAGTCGAAAAAGGCATCCATGAAAGTGAGGAGCTAATGGCTCGAGGTCGCATCCACCAGCTGATCAATTTTGGATAGGGGTAGCTATCTTTTGGATAGGTTTTGTTCAGCTTTTTCAAGTCTATGCACATTCTCTACTTATCATTCACCTTCTTGATGAGCATGATGTTGGAGATCCAGTTCGGATAGTTGACTTCTTAGATAAATCCAATCTTAAGGAGCTTGTCAACTTCCTCTGCAATTACCTTCTATCTCTCTAGGACATGGTTGCGCATCTTCTCTTTCACTAGCCGATGTTTGGGATCAATAGTCAGACAATGTTCCATGACTTTAGCATCTATCCGGGCATGTTGTCAAAAATCCAAGCAAAAACATCTACATTCCTCTATAGAAAATCAAGAAACTACTCTCGTATCTCTTTTGTCAGGTTGGAGTTGATCTGTACCGTGTGCTCTGCATTTTCGTCATTCAGTGGGATAGAAATAAGGTCTTTCATGGGCTTACCCCGCTCTTCAATTAGATCATCACGAACATCCAACCCATCAACCGGATAAGGATCTGACTGCTCACTCCTCTACAAGATGATTGAATAGCAATGTCTTGCCAGAGCTTGATCTCCTCTAACTTCTCCGATCCCATAGCTTGTTGAAAACATTATTTTCAAATAGTAGGTCGACACCACTATCCGAAGCATGTTTAGATCAGGTCGATCGAGAATTGCATTGTAAGTCGATGGAGCTTTTACTATCAGAATGTCTACCTATGCCTTGGACTATCTCGGATATTGTCCTGCAGCTACAACCAAAGTTATTAAGCCTTCAACTGGTACTACATCACTAGTTAAGCCTACCAATGGGGAGTTTATTGGTCCAAGCCAGCTATTAGGTATAGATATTTTGGAGAAAGCATCATAAAATAAAACATCGACTGAACTTCCATTATCAACAAGAATGCGGTGTACATCATAGTCTGTAATATTTAAAGCAACTAAAACCATGTCGTTATGCTAGAACTGAACTCCCTGTGCATCAGCTGTAGTGAAAGTTAGGGGCTTCTCAGTTCTCCTTCTCTTTACCGGTCCCCCAACTCCACTAGCCTCCGCTTGTTGAAGTCCTTCAGTGATGGTGTTGATGATGCCAAGAGAAGGCCAATCTCCTTGTTGTTCCTCCGTCCTCAGCAGTTCAGGTTATGGTAGTGCCCTTGGTCGATCCTCTCTTCTCTCAAATTGATGCCATAGAAATTGGCTAAGCCAATCTCGTCTGATGAGCACCTCGATTTCATCTTAGAGTTGAATGCACTCCTCAGTATCGTGACCATGGTCACGATGGTAGAGATAGTATTTATTGGGATTGCGCTTGCCAGGATGCGTGTGCATCCTCTCCAGCCTCGGCAACTGCTTCTTGATTTCCATCAGCACCTGGATTTTTGGAGCATTGAGGGAAGCATAGTTGTGGAATCTTCTGAGGGGGGAGCCCCATCGTGCCCTCCTATCCGAGCTTCTTTGACTTCAAGTTCGAGGAGAAGTTCAGGCTTGCTTGTGCTCGAAAAGAGTTCAGGGGTGCGGTCGAGCTTCACCAGACTTTTCATCAGTAGCGGGCATACTCGATTCACTCGCTCATCGTTCTTTGGTGGATTCACTATCCTTGGCCTTGAAGGCCTCTTCTACTCAGGTAGAATCTTCAGTCTGAGCTAGCATATCGGTGAAATCCTCGGGATACTTCTTCTTTAGGGAGAATAACAAATCATTCTTTTGAAGGCCACCTTTTAGTACAGCCATTGCGATAGATTGGTCCAAGTTTCGAACTTCCAGTGCAGCGGCATTATAATGGGTAACATAGGACCATATGGATTCCCCCTCTTTCTACTTAATGTTGATGAGGAAGTCCGAGCCTCATCGAGGACGTTGGCTACAGACGAAATGAGTCACAAACTGATGGCTCATTTGATTGAAAAAAAAGATAGTACCCGACTTAAGGGCCGAGTACCAGTTCCTGACTGCTCCCTTCAGGATGGAGGGCAAACCTCGGCATAGGATGGCATTAGGCATGCCATGGAGTAGCATCATTATCTGAAAATCCTCTAGATGATCGACCAGATCTGTAGTCCTATCATAGCTCTCAAACTAGGAAAGCTTGAAGTACGATGGGATAGGTTCCTGCATAATTTTTTGAAAAAAGGGAGGGTCAGTGCAGATATCACTACCATAAGAGGAAGGAGCATGGCAGAGTTCCTCGATCCATCAGTTCATTTCTTATAATTTTTGATCCAGGAGATCCTCACCATCGTGGATCTCAAGAGTCTTCTGACTGAATGGGGGCAAGATCCCCCCAGGGGTTGAATCATGATCGGAGCAGGGGCTCTCTACCCTCTGCTTCTCTTTCCTGAAAGTTATCGACTGTAAGCGCACCAACTAGCATCACCTCTCCCTGATACCAATTGATGTTTCATGATATCGCTCAAATGCCAATCATCCTTGGCATCATAAGCCCCGATACCATGTTGCAGAAGCTCCTGATCTTTAGCACAGACCTAAAGGAACCTGTGACATTCTCTATGGGTAGCAAACCATCGATCCTCCACCTGGATCTATGATGGGGTGCCTCCCTTCTTGGGCTTGAGGGAGACACACCCCTTCTCTAGGGCTTCTTCAAGAATCCTAGGGTGGCAACTCTAGAGAGAACAGAAGGAGAGAGTTGACAGAGAAAAGGTCTGTATTGATTTCAACCTTGAAAACCCTAATACAATCTATGTATTTATACATAGCCATTAGGCCAAACAAAAAACTCCCTTGGCTAACCCAATACATGAAAGCACTCACTGAGCCCATGTACACCCATGTCTCCCATGCTCTCATCCTCTGAATCTAGACTTGATCCATACAAGAATTAGCCACCTTAAGACCTCTCAAACTAGGCCTTAAGACCCCTAGGATCAACCTAAACCCTAGCTCAAAATAGACCCTCGTGTAACTCTGCCCGTGCACTAAGCCGGCTCAGTCTCAGCATTGAGCCGGCTCAGTCTAAAACTGAGCCAACCCAGTTCTATGCCGTGCCAGTAGTCCCGAATGCACAGCTCTCTATTTTGCGTGTGCTTTGAGACTTAGCCGACTCACCCATTTTTGGATTGAGTCGGCTAACCTGCAAAAAATCTTCTTTCTATAATCTTAGTTCTTCGACTTAGGTTTCTTGCTTCACCTTGTGTTTCAGATCTTCGAAGCACCAACCAAGCCCCTGAAATTCCCAGAGCCAACCCCCTGACTCCTCCCATGGCCTCTCAAGGCTTGGGAGCACTACAAATGCTCACAATCTCTATATTGGTGCTCCCAAGCCTTGGCAAACCTCTTGGCAATGACCTCCTGCACGATCCTGTTGTCCCTATGCACTCGACAGCCCCTTGTGCAATCATCACCTCCACCAATCCTCTTCAGCTGTTGTGCACTCTTAAGGCTTTTTGGATGATCGTCTCTCCTACTAAAGATCTTGGCTTGCACCTCTGCGTCCTAAAATTGTAGGATCCCTTCTGCTTAGCAGCTACATTTTTTTTGAACTTTCCTGAAGAACCTACAACATTTTTGTACCAGCACATATTGTACCACCAGACACGATCTCCTCAGAGCTATACCTGTCCACCTACACACGTCGCTCCATCTGGAACTGTGCATCACCAACGCTCTAAACTGATGATAAATTTTTTCTCCACTTGTGAAGCCACCACTACGGAGCTCCACCTATATCTGAAGTTCACTTGATGCCATAGAAGTTGACTCTATCACTGAGTCCCTCGAGGCCAATCACTTAATGCTACACTGTTGAGACTACCGCTGCACCTCGAGCACCATCGTTGCCCCTTTGAACCCTACGTACTCCACGAACCCCTTCGAAGCCATCTTGGATACCTCTGCAACCTACGGGCATCTCTGAAACCCAAGAGCTCATCCAACTCTTTTGAATTCAGTGACTGAATCCTAGAAAATTCCATCCTAATCCTTCTCTTCTGTCCCTACACCAGCCATCGCTTCAGTTGCGCCCAAAGAATCATCCTCCATCTGAACCATGACTCTCCCTGGTGCTTCTATAGAAGAAACCTGATCCATGATATTTTTGGCCTGAGACCTCCTGGCGCTCTTTGAGACCCCCTAGCTCTCTCTGAGATCTGCACTTGATCTCCCTAAGAAACCACTGACACTCTCTGCTGAGATATACTCCTCGACTGCTACACCGTCGAGCCTCTCTCAGCTCCTGTGTCTCCAAGGTAGCGCTCCTGCAGCACTCTAGCGCTCCCTGACTCATCTTCGTGCCACTCTACAGCCATCCAGTCCAAACGTACTAGACCTCCATGGATCATCCATCTCCATCAGTCCTAAGGCTCCACAAATTCATGCTCTAGTCGAATCACTCAATACATCTTCGACTAATTTCCCACCTTCCTGACATTGAAGGACGTATAGTCACTTCTTTAGTCTTTCTTCAACCATTATCTCTTGAAAAATCTCTCTTCAACAGCCCTACACTACCCATCTTCCTAGAGAATTCTGATGCTCTCTACTGAGATACCTCTCTCGACTGCTGCATCATCGAGCCTCTCTCAGCCCTACATCTCTAGGAAAGCGCTACTGCAGCACTCTAGCGCTCCCTGTCTATCATATAATCGTCATACACCTCAGCCTTTTCACCAAGATCGATCAACAAATGATGCACCAAATTCTTCCACCCCAAGAAAATTACTTTCCATTAATCCTCTCAACCTTAACCTTCAACTCGCTGCTCTTGGTTGACCAAACCATAGCAATAACAAGGTAGATTTGGGACATACCATGGAATCCTTGTGCAGATTTTTGATTTTACCTTGTATGACTTCTCTTTTCCTTTCATGCACCATTAGGCTTTGATACCAGATGTAAGTGCACCAATTGGTATCACCTCTTCCTAATACTAATTGATGTTCCATGATATCACTCGAATGCCAATCATCCTTGGCATCACAAACTCCGATACCATGTTACAGAAGCTCCTGATCTTTAGCATGGACCTGAAGGAACCTGTGACATTCTTTATGGGTAGCAAACCATCGATCCTCCACCTGAATCTGTGATGGGGTGCCTCCCTCCTAGGGCTTGAGGGAGACGCCCCCCTTCTCTAGGGTTTCTTCAAGAGCCCTAGGGTGAAAACTCTAGAGAGAAGAGAAGAAGAGAGTTGAGGGAGAAAAGGTCTATATTGATTTCAACCTTGAAAACCCTAGTACAATCTATGTGTTTATACATAGCCATTAGGTCTGACCAAAAATCTCCTAGCTAACCCAATACATGAAAGCACTCACTGAACCTATATACACCCATGTCTCCCATGCTCTTATCCTTTAGATCTAGACCCGACCCATATATGAATTAGCCACCTTAAGACCTCTCAAACTAGGCCTTAAGACCTCTAGGATTAATGCAGATCGTAGTCCAAAATAGACCCTCATGTAACACTGCTCGTACACTAAACCAACTCAATCTCAGCATTAAGTCGGCAATGTTTCACTAGGTCAGCTCAATCTGAAACTGAGCCAGCCTAGTTTTATGTCATGCCAGTAGTCCTGAATGTGCAGCTCTCTATTTTACCTATGCTCTAAGACTTAGCCAACCCAGTTTTGGACTGAGCTGGCTAACCTGTAGAAAATCTTCTTTCTATATTTTTAATTTTCTGACTTTGGTTCCTTGCTTCACCTTGTGTCCCAGGTCTTTAAAGCACCAACCAAACCCTTGAAATCTCCGAAGCCAACCCCCTGACTCCTTCCATGGCCTTCCAAGGCTTAGGAGCACCACAAATCCTCACACTGGTCGACTCGCCTAAGTCGATCGTCCCTAAATAGGATCTTAGGGTTCTAGGGAAGCCTGATCTGATCGAATCGACACTGAAGGCTGCTGCTATTGTATGGCCTGCATTGCTTTAGTGAGGCCCCTGACCTACTGACCAGCAGGTTAAATTGCTCTGCATCCATCATTGCTGTCAGTAGAACCTGAGATGTCGAGGATGAGACAAGAGTGGGCAGATCTAGATGAGATCTGGCTATGGAAGTGGTTGACCATCGAGTCGAGGCCTTCCTAAAAGGCATCCTTATGAAATCAGCTGGAGAAGAAGAAGGACTTAGAGGGAGAAGAAGAGAGATCTCTACTGAGCGCTCCTTTAAGAATAAGGGAACCTCAAGAGAAAGAGATGACCTTCCTCTAGCGCTAATCCTGTTGGTGCAAAATCTGGTTGATGTCGAAATTGGCTAGAGCTAGAGAAGCCGAGGTCACCACTGGGACCTACAAAAGAAGTCCAAAGCAAATGGGGGCTAGCTTCGACAAGACCCTCCGATGGTCAAGCCAGCCCTTCCAGCCAACAGAAATGAAATTCTCAGTAGAGAAAACAATAGAGTGTCAAGAAGGAGAAGAGAGCTTCTAAGGAAAGCATATCTGGAGGGTTTTTTATATAGGTAGAGCCCATAACAAACTGATAATAACAGCCATAACCACCTGGTAGTAGGCCGTTCAGGGCTATGTGAAGTTCATAATAGAGGGTAGTATCCATTGTCGTGACATGGCAGTCCATTGGGACTTGATAGTTGAAGTTCGAAGGAGGTAGGCACTAGCGGTAAAGAGCTTTGAGTTTCAACAATCTCAGAGGAGTTCACACTTTTTCAAGGTCATATGTGTGTAAGTGGGTTCATGCTGTATGGATAGTTGGATTTGCATTGGTGTGGAGGCCTTTCTAGGCGACTACAGTGAGCTCAGTCGGAAGGAGCTCGAAAGTCCTATGACTGGAGAAATCTGGAAGAAAATCTGCTGGAGGAATCCAAAAGTAGTTTTGCTAGAAGGAGAAGTCTGGCTGAAGGAGCAAAAATTTGAAAATAATTCTGTTGGAGAAATCTGGAAGAAAATCTACTGGAGGAGCAAATATATAACGACGAGTCCCCTCTCAGCTAATGTAAGAAGTTCGGATGGATAGGGGTTGGTGGGAAGAAAATCAACTGGTGTTCGAGAGGAGTTCGACTGGAAGGAGGTCAACCAAAGGGGGCTTCTCTGGCATCCAGGAGGAGATTAATTGGGAGGATTTGGTCGGGAGAATTTTGCCTAAAAGGAGCAGAAGGGGATCTACTCGGATAGAACATTTATTTATTTCTTTGAAGCTCGGCTGCTTTTGAGGCCGTCTGGAGGTTGATATGAAGGAGACGAGGTCCTTTAGCCTACATGTTCAGAGTTCTTGATTTAGGAATCCTATGGTCTGCCATCCTTAGTATATTGTAGGAGTTCATCTGGAAAGGAGTTCTGTTGATCCGGCATTGGTCCAATATTGAATAGCTTGGATGGTTTTTGGTCGGAAAAAGATTCAAAGAGCACCAAGGTTGGCCAAACCAAGCTATAATTAGATCTGTTACTCAGCTGCTTGGGGGCAGTCATCTCTATTCAAGTTCATCTGAGTAAAATCTATAATGTCCCGTTAGTTTTGGGAATATCCAAAGGAGCTAGGAATCTGAATGAAGAAGATAGGCCGATAGATTCAGATTGGAGGTCTGCAGTCTCGGTGCCTAAGCATAAACTCTTCACTAGCTGGTGTTCGACGTGACTATCCTTGATGGATGAAGTTTCCTCAAGGTCAGATATCTTGTCGAACTTCGGCAAAAAAGAATTCACACCCAATAGATTACATCTAACTTATTCATGATTCAAATTTATAGATCAATACATACTAGGACAACCTTTTCATTGTAAGAGATTGACCTTACAATAGGACAACCTATAATCAATAAGTGCAATCTTTAATTTTTATTTTTAGATTTTAAAGCATGCATGATCAAGTTATAAAAGAACCTAGATGCTCTGATACTATTATTAGAAAACATGTAGGGTTGCATGCATATATTTTAAAACTCTTTTGAAATAAGATGCAGCGAAAGATATAGATTAAACTATTTAATCTAATAATGCATGTGATATAATCGCTAAACCCTATATCTAGGATCCATGACATATCATGATACAAACATAAATCTAAAAAATAAAACAAGAATTGGTATTGATCAAATCAATACCTAGATCTATAACTGTTCTAGAAATCCTAGATCATATCTAGGTCAAGAAGAAATCTAATCTCTTACCTTCACACAGGTCAAGAACACCATGGTTGATTTTATTCTTGTCTTTGTTGCTTAGAGCTGCACAGTATGTCTAGCCTCTACAGGTTGTCCATACAAGGTTACCACTCTGATCGGAGGTTTGTCGAGTGAAGATTCGCTCGAAGTGCTAGCTTCTCGTAGATCCATCCTGATGGTCGATCTAAAATTTTTTTTCAGATCTCTTGGATACTCCAAGAGATGAAGATCTAAAGGAGGATTAAAATATTCTTCTCCCTTATTTTTCTTTAGAACCTTTTTTCTCTACAATTTTTCTTTCACCAAGACAAACCCTAGGTTTGTCCTAAAGAAGAACTTACACCCCAACATGAGGAGGCCCTCTCCTCACCACTTTCTCATGCCTTCTTTCTCTAATTTTTTGAGGAACAATTCACTCAAAATTTAGAGAAGAAAAGGTTTGTATAGAAACCCTAGAGAAGACAATCTTCTCTCTTTCTTTCTTCTCAACAGGACATGAACATTTCACATCCTAAAGAAATCTTTTTCTTCCAAGGATCTTGGCGCCCCAACCACCCATGCCCACTCCACTTTTTCCTCTAGAATTTGCATGTAATACCTAGTGTTTTCTCATGCCATGGACCATTTAAACAACGCACCACAAAATAAAGAAGGTTGTTAAGGAGTTTTAAAGGATTTGGACTCTAATTGATAGAGTCCTTGGGGTGTCCAACTCTTGGATGCCCCTCCCTTAAAATATGGTGCACAAAAATAGATGTGGCATGGGACACCCCTCCCTTAAATTATGGTGCACAAAAATAGATGTGGCATGGGTTTATTCTTAGGTGCAAGAGATGAGGAGTCCTAGTCTAACTAGGACTCTTCTATTTAGACTAGGTCAAAATCGTTTGAACCCAATTAAACTTGGATTAGTGCAATCTAATTAAAAGATGATCCTAGTCTAACTTGAAGTCAAATTAAATCAAATTTAATCTAATTTAATTTTTAATTAAATTAAAAATTAGGTACACTCAAGTCCTAATTAAACAAGGACTTGTTCTTTCTTGCAATTGGCTTATCCAATAAATCAATTAGACTTAATCTAATTAAGTCCAAACCAATTTTAATTGAATCTAATTTAATTAGAATTAATCTCTACCTAATTGCTCAATAAAATTGAGCCAATTAGAAATCCAATTGTCAATTGATCCTCCTATAATACTTATACTTGATCGATTATCAATAGCATTGATGATTCAATCATTGAATGATTTTCAATCATCGATCAACCATCCGATTAGATAACAACCTCTTATGTGTGTGATCCCATAGGTTCGAACCTAAGCTAGTAGCACAGAAACCAATTCTTGTACCAATCAAAATGACCATCTAGCAATGGTATCGGATGCCCGGATAGATCGAATAGATGCAAAACAATATTCTTAGAACCCTGGCCTATAGTTATCGTATAATTCATTCTTTTGACCAATAATGCTCAGGAAGACTTTGAGTTAGCTATCAATACTCATACAAGTCATCCATATTGTGTTTTAAAATTGTGCAAATTTCATGACTCCTCACGAGGATTATCCAGGCCTAGGTTTTGCTAAATTAAAATACAGTGAGACATTCACTTTCTAAAGTTAATTAGGAGTGGTCAGTCCCATCATGACTCATACACCGACTTTACAAGTACTTGACTATACCTAGAAATCTTTCAATATTTGTATTAGAAATACAGGTAGTCTAGCATCAAAGTATAGTGAGTTGCTTGCAAGTCATCGTGGTGATCTTAGGTCGGAGGGACACTTATATTCATTACCCTTTGCTAGCTACTCTTGAC
Organism: Cocos nucifera; assembly: GCA_006176705.1. Lineage (NCBI taxonomy): Eukaryota > Viridiplantae > Streptophyta > Magnoliopsida > Arecales > Arecaceae > Cocos > Cocos nucifera. The sequence goes on along the minus strand of QRFJ01002849.1, from coordinate 17,011 downwards.
AGTAGGGTGCAATATTGATCACGTTTAGTGCAGATGTACTCCTACATCTCACTTGCATACCAAACCATTATCTCCACTATTATTGTCCACAATATTTCAGGCATCACCTAGCTTTGATACCAAATTATAGACAATTGATATCACTCGAACGTCAATCATCCTTGACATCACAAGCATCGATATCATGTTGCAAAACCTCATGATCTTTAGCACGGATCTGAAGGAACCTATGATGTTCTCTATGGGCAGCAAACCACCGATCCTCCATGCAAGATAATCATGATGGGGTGCCTCCCTCCTTGGGCTTGAGGAAAGATGGATCTAGTTCTCTAGGGCTTCCCTTGCGAAGGATCACATAGGGTGGCAATTCTCTTGAGAAGAGACTGAAGTGCATTGACCTCCAAAAGGTTCAGTATAGATCTCCAACCTTGAAAATCCTATTAGATGCTATGTATTCTATACATCATCATTGCTTTGTTCCAAGATTATTGTAGGTTTATCTTTGTCTTGAGTGTTATTGTCCTTCAAGTTTAGATCCTTTATTCCATCTTCGAGAATTCCTGTATTATCATCAAAAACATCTTCTTTTCTCAAATGAATTGATTGTTAGCTTCATCTCAAAGATAACATGTATAGACCTTCTTCTGATGGAAATGGTGTACAGGGTAAAAGCACGGATTTCAAAGCAAAAATATGAAGTCAAATAAACCAAATCCAAATCTTAGGACCATCTTATTAGCAATTAAATCATATAACATGTATTTATAATATAAAAGAAAGTATTAGAACATACCTCTTATCGCTAAATCCTAAATTGACCCTGATCGTCGGTAGCAGTCCGTCAGGGTTCCACCAGGTGTCCCACGTGTTCACCCTCCAACATGTTGATCCACATAGAGACTTGATCAAGACACCAGTACCTCTGATTTATATAATTAGAGTTCTAATAATAAGAACTTTAATTAAAAAGGGCAAGACCTTCTTTAGCCTTTATGTCACCTTCCTTGCCTCTCCTTATCTATCTTTCTTTTTCTTTTGTCTTCTTAATTTTCCTTCCTAATCTCTTAGTCTTAAGATGACTTCTTATCCTTATAAGGACAAGGTCTAGACAAGAGAAGGGAAAAGAAAGAAAATTGGATAAAAAAAAAACTCTTGTAAGAAAGAAAGATAATTTTCACATCACCCACAGACTCATAGGTGCGCACCCCTTATTTATAATGTACGTAAGGGGTGCCAACTACAAATTTCTCACACCCTTTCCTCATCAAAATCTCATGTCCCCATCAGCCAATCTCATGCATATCATCAGTAAAATAATGAGATGTAGACTTAGTCCAAGAGGTGCCTTAAAGCAGAAGGACTCTTGGACTAATTCTACGTAAGTTATTTTACGAAGAGTCGCAATATTTCATCATTTGGCGCCACCCATTTTCATCCATTAGATCATATAAAAAGGCCATCCAATGGCTCTAAAAAGGGATGCTCCCATTCAGCAAGAAGGGATGGAGATAATTCTTTGAATAGTCAAAGTCCCAAGAGACTTTGACTTGGTCCAAGAGGTGTCAAGAAGGAGTGGGTAGCATGGAGTCCTAGGCGGCAAGGAGTCTTGGGCGGCAAAGGGGTCCTTAGGCGACAAAAAATCCCTTCTCAAAAGGAATAATGAAGTATTTCATCTTGCAGAAGGACTCTTCTATTGCCCCATATCTGATGTCCATGCCTATATCAAAAAATTTTTATGTGACATAACAAAATGGAAAAAGTCAAAGAAGGTAGGTGCCAACTAATTACTATGCGCCAAAAAATTCTTTGCACATGAAAGACTTCCCACGCGCAAGAGAGAGACTCTCTGGCATGTGGGATTTAGGTATGTGGCACCCCAACTTGAAGCCCAATCAATCTAGGTTAATCCAATTCAAGGCCAAATCCTATTTGGCTCAAATCGGATCTAAATTAGCCCAAATCGGAAGCCGATTCGAATCCAATTCGAAACCAGGTGCTAGGGTTTGCTACATGTGCTAGCATGTTCATCTTGCAAACATGGTCTAATCCAATTAGACCCTTAATCAATTCTCTTTGTGTGTGACCCATTGGGTTCCACATCTAACCAGCAGTGAGTCTGGGTGTGATTTGACCTAATCTGGTTAGAACTCAACCAAACCGATTTAGGTCAAAACTAGCCAACCCAATTTGACTTAATTTAGAACACTTTCTAATTTAATGATCAAATTAAAATTTTAATTTGATCGAACCCACAAGACATGATTGATGTCTAGCAATGTATCATGACTTTTCGAAAGATGTAAAATTTTGATGAAAATACCAAAAATATCCTTCAGTGAAAATTACCATGCAACTAGATCCTTCGATCTTCCTGCATCTTGAATATGACTCTGGGTATGGAAATATGTCAACCCCAATATCATATTCATTTCTCTTTCAATCTTATGATGATGATTTATTTAATGAAATATTAGAAACCATTTCTAATTTTCATCATGCTTTGATCAAAGTCTTCCTGAATCATCATTTGTTTGAAGCAGGTAGGATGCTATTTCCTCTTACCAGGAGAGATCGATTCCATGTTAACCTACTCACAACCTTCATATATATAATCTACCATATCCAGATCATCCCGTACATAACTGAGTCATGAATGAGTATGAACCAAAATATGGATTTATATATATAAGATTCTATGGTAGTTTCAGGTCAAAGGATTACATGCACAAATTCCACTATGAGAACCATCTATTGACATGTAGATAAGACTCCATTAGATATTCTCGATTTGGATCAATTCAGTAACTCATTCTCTAATGAGCACCCATATCTTGTATTAGTGTCATACACAAGTTATTGTGAGATCAATCACCCTCTCAATCGAGCATACAAAGAATGTGCTAGTCTTACCAAAAAATATTGATCCCTAACTCAATGTCCCATCAACTAGGAATATTTAAATTAGGGTTTTAAGATTTTAGGTCTCACTAGTATGATCTCATCATAATCCTAAAACCATAGCCCTAATTTATAGGGTTCATCATAATCTTAAGACACTGCAGATGATAAAATAAATGCCTTTACTTATTTATTAAAAAATGTCATTACTTGAGTTTGGAAGACAAAGAACAGTCCAAAAATTAATTGGCTTGAGGGCATTTTCCTTTCAATCTCCCACTTGCGCTAAAGCCAATCGCCCCTATATTTTAATCCCATACAATCAAGGTGGCGATCAAACAGTTGCAGTGGTAAAGCCTTAGTGAATGGGTCTGCTATGTTGTTCTTTGTGTCAACTCGTTCTATGACTACATCTTATCTTTCAATAATTTTACGAATGAGATGGAAGCATCTCAGAATGTGTTTGGATTTATGATGAGACCTTGATTTCTTTGCTTGAGCAACTACTCCAGTATTATCACAGTAAAGTAGTACTGGATTCTTAATTTCAGAAATAACACCTAATTCATTGATGAACTTCTTCATCCAGATAGTTTTCTTGGTGGCTTCACTTACAGCTATGTATTCTGCTTTAGTAGTTGAGTCAGCTATAGTTGGCTGCTTAGTACTCATCCAACTTACTGCTCCACTGTTTACAGTAAAGACATACCCTGAAATAGATTTGCTATCATCTAAGTCTGATTGAAAACTAGAGTTAGAATATGCTTCTAATTTAAGATCAGAACCACCATATACTAGAAAAATATCTTTAGTCCTTCTCAAGTACTTAAGAATATTTTTCACAGCTTTCCAATGATCCTCTCCTAGATTAGCTTGAAATCTACTTGCAATGCCTAAAGCATAAGCAACATCAGTCCTTGTACATAACATGGCATATATTATTGATCCAACAGCCGAAGCATAAGAAATAGAACTCATTCTATTTCTCTCTTTAGATGTCTTTGGAGACATCTTTTTAGAGAGATGTATGCCTTGACTCATGGAAAAATAACCTCTTTTACTCCCATCCATACTGAATCTTTTTAGTATTAAGTCAATGTACCTTGATTGGGACAAGCCTAGCATCCTCTTAAATCTATCTCTATAGATCTTTATTCCTAGTATATAGGATGCTTCTCCCAAATCTTTCATGGAAAACTTATTTGATAGCCATAATTTGACTGATTGTAACATTGGGATATCATTCCCAATGAAGAGTATGTCATCTACATACAGAACCAAGAAGACTATGGTTCTCCCACTAGTTTTCTTGTACACACATGGTTCATCAACATTCTTGATAAAACCAAACTCTTTTACTATTTCATCAAAATAGATGTTCCAACTTCTTGATGCTTGCTTTAATCCATAAATGGATCTCTTAAGCTTGCATATCTGATTTGGTCTCTCATTTGACTCAAATCCCTCTGATTGTGACATATAGACCTCTTCCTCAAGAAAACCATTAAGGTAGTCTTTACATCCATTTGCCATATTTCATAGATGTGGTATGCTGCTATGGCAAGCATAATCTGAATAGATTTGAGCATGGCAACAAGTGAAAATATTTCATCATAATCAATCCCTTATTTTTGCCTAAAACCCTTAGCCACCAACCTGGCCTTATAGGTTTCAATTTGACCATCAGCTCCAATCTTTTTCTTAAAATTCCATTTGCATCCAATAGGGTTTATATCCTCTGGTGCATCCACCAAAGTCCATACTTTGTTGGTGTGCATGGATTTCATTTCGGATTGCATGGCAGCCAGCCATTTGTAAGAGTCCTTACTTTTGACTGCTTTCGTATAGGTCAGAGGTTCATCATTCTCAATGACTTAGGCTTCATTGTTCTCAATAATGAACCCATACCTCACAGATGTATTTCGTACTCTTTTAGACCTACGGATAGGAGTTATGTGTTTTGGTTCTTTTATGTGATTATTTGGTTGAGAAATTTCTATTTATTTTTCTTGAACTTCACTAAGTTCAATATTTCTACCACTGCCCTTTTCTAGGATAAATTCCTTTTCCATGAAAGTGGCATGCCTACTTACAAATACCTTTTGTTCATTAGGATGGTAGAATAAATATCCTATACTATTTCTAGGATATCCTTTAAATAGACATCTGTCTGATCTAGCATCAAGTTTGTGTCCAAAATTTTTTTTGACATATGCTGGACAACCCCATATCTTAAGATACTTAAGATTAGGTTTCTTACTTCTCCATATGTCATATGGAGTATTAGATACAGATTTAGAAGGTACTCTATTCAAGATGTAAATTGCAGTCTCCAGGGCATGACCCCAGAAGAAAATAGGTAATTAAGTGAAAAACATCATGGACCGTACCATATCTAATAAGGTATGATTTTTTCTTTCGACTACATCATTTAATTACGGTGTATAAGGAGGTGTCCATTCAGAGAGAATCCCTTTAACTTTAAGATAGTCAAGAAACTTACTAGATAAGTATTCTCCTTTTTGATCAGATCGAAGGATTTTTATACATTGTCCAGTTTGTTTTTTGACCATACTTTGATACTCTTTAAATTTATCAAAGGCTTCTGATTTTTGTTTTATAAGATACATATATCCAAACCTAGATAAATCATCAGTGAACATTATAAAATAAGAGTATCCTCCTCTGGCTTGAGTTGTCATAGGACCACATACATCCATATGTACAAGTCCTAATAACTCATTTGTCCTTTCTCCATATCCACTAAATAGAATCTTGGTCATTTTACCCATGAGGCATGATTCACAAGTTCCTAATGATTCATAATCAAAAAGATCAAAGAACTTTTCTTTGTATAACTTGTTAATCCTAGCCTCACTAATATGACCTAATCGACAATGCCAAAGTAAAGTATTATTTATGTCATCTCTCTTATGTTTTTTATTTTCATCAATATGAAATATATTGTCATCCAAACATAGAGTCAACAAACCATTGCTAAATATGCCAAAACAAATATTTTCATTAGAATATTTGATCGAGCAACCTTCGCTCGTTACATTAAGACTATAACCTTGTTTTAATAACAAGGGTATAGATATAATATTTCTAATGATCTTAGGCATATAATAATAATTTGTAAGCTCTAAGATCTTTCCATAAGATAACTTCAATATATTTGTCCCTACAGCTTCTGCTTGGATAGACTCTCCTCCAGCGCCATAGAGCTTGAAGTCATCTTTCTTCAAACTCTTAATTTTCTGTAGCCCCTGCAAAGATTTGCAGATATGAAAACCACAGTCGGTATCTAATACCCAAGAATTTGAAATGAAAGAATTTAATGATAATATAGTATGTATCTCATACATACCTTTTGGTGCATTATTTGCACCAGACTTCACGGTTGCAAGGTAAGCCTTGCAATTCCTCTTCCAATGATCTATTTTGCCATAGTGAAAATAGGTCATCTGTCTGGAGACCTTCTTCCCCTTTTTCTTCTTATTTATACCACTTTTAGGGTTCAACCTTCTCTTTGAACCCTTTTTGCCTGCCTTCTTCTTGGAGATCCCATTCCATAAGAAGAAGAGGAGCCTTATCTTTCTTGATATGGCTTTCTGCTATGTCTTGAGCATATTTAATAGCTCAGGCAAGGAAGAATTCAGTTTGTTCATGTGATAGTTCATGATAAACTGAGAAAATGATTCTAGGAGTGATTGCAGGATCAAATTCTGACTTAACTCTCCATCCATAACAAAACCTAATTGACTTAATCGAGTGATTAGGTCAATTACCATCAAAACATGATTTTGTATGGATGTTCCTTCTATCATTCTTGCATGAAATAATTACTTAGATATCTCATATCTAGCAGTCCTACTATGCTCTCCATAAAGCTCTTTTAGATTGAGCAATATGGATTGAGTGTCCATGCTATCATGCTGCCTCTGTAATTCATTATTCATAGAGGCAAGTATGATGCATTTGACAGTAAGGGAATCATTTTGCCACATCTTGTATGTGGACTTATCTTCATCTATGGCATCATTTTCTAATGGCTTAGGATCAGGGGCATCAAGAATATAGGAGAGTTTTTCTTGACTGAGTACTATTTTTAGGTTTCTCAACCAGTCAACATAATTTTGACCAGTCAATTTATTTGAATCCAAAATTGAACACAATGAAAGTGAAGAAGCCATTTAATCTACATAATAAAGAATAATATATAAGCAAACAACTCATGATGACAAACATAATTAAATTAGGACTTTAATTTAATTATGTCTCCCACTATTTAATCAAAAAATCATAATCCTCTTATTGATTTTCTTAGTGAGAATAAGATCCTAATTCCTTATAAAAGGTCTTATGGTTGCACAACAAACCTGTTATAAGTTCAAAGGTAGGAAACTCTTTCCAATTGCATTTTATGCAACTCTCAAAAAATTTTGCCTCTAAAACATTAATAGCCTTGTGTTAGCACAACAAACTTTAATGTTTTAGTTTAAATAGAACCCTTCATTTTTATATAGTCAAAATGAAATATAACTACTTTTGTGGTTACACAACAAAGCAGTATATTCAAAATGCTGTAAGCATCTCAATGCACTAGATTAATATTACATCATTCCCATGATAGATCTTGTGGTTACACAATAAAACTAATATGGTTCTGGACATAATAAGAACCTAGTATGAAGGAAGGCCTTAATGTAGTGAAAATATAATACTAAGCATTTCAATCTAGAATTAAATTAATCAATCGGCCAGGTAAGTGGGAGAGAAGTGGGAGTCCCCCTGTTGCTTTCCTTAGACACCAATAAATTGGCTAGGTCAGACAATAGAACCAATTAAAAAATCACGTTCTCTTTACCAATCATGAACCATTTATCCTAGACACCGATTGATCAATTAGACATCCAGACTGATACAGCTATAAATTAATTACACTACAACTTAATATAACTTTTAAAGAGGAATTTAAAAGGTCTCGATGCACATTCGGATTTAAATCAAACTAAATGCCTAATATAGCATCAATTATAATAAAATTTATATATCTATTAACATGTATAATTATTCTAGGACAACCATCATTACATAGTGAATACTTTTCCACTATATCAGGGCAACCTTTACAGAATAATATATACATCATAATCTCATTATGATAAATAAAAGATATGATCTCATCATATAAATAACATGCAAATAAAAAGATATATATCATATCTTTTTTTTATGCCATTATATTATAAGCAAAGCATTATATGATTTAACCTAATAAGGCTTGCTCTGATACCACTGATAGGATTGGTGTACAGGGCAGAAGCATGGATTTCAAAGCAAAATTATGAAATCATACAAATCAAACCCAAACCCAAGGACCACCTTATTGGCAATTAAATCATATAACATACATTTATAATATAAGAAAGTATTAGAACATATCTCTTATCGCTAAATCCTGAATTGTCCCTAGTTGCCGGCAGTAGTCCGTCAAGGGTTTCACCAGGTGCCCACGTGTTCACCCCTCCAACGTTGATCCACATGGAGACTTGATCAAGACACCAGCATCTTTGATTTATATATAATTAAAATTCTAATAATAAGAACTTTAATTAAATGGGCAAGACCTTTCTTAGCCTTTATGTCACCTTTCTTGTCTCTCCTTACCTATCTTTCTTTTTTCTTGTCATCTTAATTTTGTTTCCTAATCTCTTTATCTTAAAATGACTTCTTATCCTTAAAAGGACAAGGTCTAGATAAGAGAAGGAAAGAAAAAAAATTGAATAATAAGAAAACACTTATAAGAAAAAAAGATAATTTCACAACCCATGGACTCTTGATGCGCACCCTTATTTATAACATACGTAGGGATGCCAAAACATTTTCTCACACCATTTCCATATTATTATCTCATGTCCCTTCAGCCTAATCTCATGCCTTATCAGAATAATAACGAGACATGTAGACTTAGTCCAAGAGGTGCCTTAAAGCAGAAAGGACTCTTGGACTAATTCTACGTAAGTTATTTACGAAGAGTCGCAAGCTTTCATTTTTGGCGCCATCATATACAACCATTAGATCAGATAAGAAGGCCATCCAATGGCCTTGACGAGAGATACCCATTCAGCAAAAAATGGCATGGAGATGATCTTTGAATAGTCAAAGTCCCAAGGGACTTTGACTTGGTCCAAGAGTCGCAAGAAGGAAGGGCGGCAGGAGTCCTAGGGTGGCAAGGAGTCCTGGCGCGACAAAGAGTCCCTTCTTATGCAAATAATTAAAAAGAAAAATGGAGTTTTTAACCTGCAGAAGGACTCTTTTGCACCCCATATCTGATGTCCATGCCTATTTGAAAAATTTTTACGTGACATGAAAAATGGGAAAAGTCAAAGAAGGTAGGCGCCAACTTAATCCCATGCGCCAAAGACTCTTTGCGCATGAAAGACTTCCCACGCACAAGAGAGAGACTCTCTTGGCACATGGGATTCAAGGTATGTGATGCACCCAACTGAAGCCCAATCAGTCTAGGTTAATCCAATTTAAGACCAAATCCTAATTTGGCTCAAATTGATCCTTAATTAGCCCAAATCGAAAGCCGATTCGAATCCAATTCAAATCTAGGTGCTAGGGTTTGCTACATGTGCTAGCATGTTCATCTTGCAAACATGGTCTAATCCAATTAGATCCTTAATCAATTCTCTTTGTGTGTGACCCATTGGGTTCCACATCTAACCAGTAGTGAGGTCTTGGGTGTGATTTGACCTAATCTAGGTTAGAACTCAACCAAACCGAATTTAGGTCAAAACTAGCCAACCCAATTTGACTTAATTTAGAACACTTTCTAATTTAATGATCAAATTAAAATTTTAATTTGATCAAACCCACAAGACATGATTGATGTCTAGCAACATATCGTGACTTTCTCAAAAGATGTAAAATTTTGATGGAAAATACCAAAAATATCCTTTAGTGGAAAGTTATCCATGCAACTAGATCCTTAGATCACCCCACATCCTGAATATGACTCCAGGTATGGAAATATGTCAATCCTAATATCATATTTAGTTCTCTTTCAATCTTATGATGATGATTCATTTAATGAAACATTAGAAACCATTTCTAATTTTCATCATGCTTTGATCAAAGTCTTCCTAAATCATCATTTGTTTGAAGCAGGTAGGATGCTATTTCCTCTTACCAGGAGAGATCGATTCCATGTTAACCTACTCACAACCTTCCTATATATAATCTACCATATCCAGATCATCCCATACATAACTGAGTCAAGAATGAGTATGAACCAAAATATGGATTTATATATATAAGATTCTATGGTAGTTTCAGATCAAAGAATTACATGCACAAATTCCACTATGAGAATCATCTATTGACATGTAGATAAGACTCCATTAGATATTCTTGATTTGGTTCAATTCAGTGAACTCATTCTCTAATGAGCACCCACATTCTTATATTAGTGTCATACACAAGTTATTATGGGATCAATCACCCTCTCAATCGAGCATATAAAGAATGTGCTAGTCTTACCAGAAAACATTGATCCCTAACTCAATGTCCCATCACCAAAAAATATTTAAATTAGGATTTTAAGGTTTTAGATCTCACAGGTATGATCCAATCATAATCCTAAAACCATAGCCCTAATTTATAGGATTCATCATAATCTTAAGAAACTGCATATGATGAAATAAATGCTTTTATTTATTTATTAAAAAATATCATTACATGAGTTTGGAAGATAAAGAACAGTCCAAAAATTAATTGGCTTGAGGGCATATTCCTTTCTGGATCAACCCAGACCCTCACCCAAAATAGATCCTTACGTAACTCTGCCTGCGCACTAAGGCAGCTCAGTCTCAGCACTGAGCCGGCTATGTTCCAATGGGTTGGCTCAGTCTGAAACTGAGCCAGCCCAGTTTTGTACCGTGCCAGCAGTCCCGAACATGCAGCTATCTATTTTGCCTATGCATTGAGACTTAGCCAACCCAGTTTTAGACTGAGTCGGCTAACCTACAGAAAATCTTCTTTTTACAGTCTTAATTCTCCAACTTCGGTTCCTTGCCTCACCTTCTGTCCTAGGTCTCTGAAGCACCAACCAAGGTGTCCTAGGTCTCTGAAGCACCAACCAAGCTCCTGGAATCCTTGGAGCCAACCTCCTGACTCCTTCGGTGGCCTTCCAAGGCTTGGAAGCACCATAAATCCTCACAATCTCCACCTTGGTGCCCCCAAGCCATGACAACCTCTCCACAATGACCTCCTGCATGATCTCACTGTCGCTGCGCACTCGACAACCCCTTATGCAATCATTGCCTCCACCAATCCTCTTCAGCTATTGTGCATCCTTGAGGCCTTTGGGATGACCGCCTCCATCGTTGAAGACCTATGCTTGTACCTCTGCATCACCCTAAAATTATAGGATCCATTTTGCTTAGAGCTGCATCACTTTTTTTGGACTTTTCTAGAGAATCCGCAATGTTCCTATACCGACATTCGCTGCAAATCCTGACATGGTCTCTTTAGAACTATGCCTATCCTTCTACACATGTTGCTCTACCTAGAATTGTGCATCATCGATGTTGGTGCTAGGATATCAATCCTTCCGCACCCCTCTACTCTGAACTCATGTCAAATTTCTCTCTAATTATGAAGTCATCTCTTTGGAGCTCCACCTATATCCGAAGTCTACCTGATGCCGCAGAAGCCAACTCTATCATCGAGTCCCTCGAGACTAAGCACTCAACACTGCACTACTGAGCCTACCGCTGCACCTCAAACACCGATGATGTCCCTTTGAATCCTCTGCGCTTTGTGGATCCCTTCGAAGCTATCTCAGATACCTTCGCAACCCACAGGCACCTTCGAAACCCAAGAGCTCATCCAACTCTTCTGAAATCAATGACTGAATCCTAGGGAATTCCATCCTAGTCCTTCTCTTCTACCCCTACACCAGCCTTCACTTCAGTTATGCCCGGAGAACCATCCTCCACCTCAACCGCGACTCTCCCTGGTGCTCCGATAGAAGAAATCTAATCTATGATACTCCCAACTGATAGAGACCTCCTGGCACTCCTTGAGACCCACTGGCTCTTTCTTAGACCTACGTCTGATCTCTCTGAGATACCACTAACACTCTCTGCTGAGATACACTCCTCGACTGCTGCACCATCGAGCCTCTCTTAGCCCCTATACCTTCAAAGAAGCGCTCCTACAGCACTCTAGTGCTCCCTGACTCATCTCTGCATCGCTCTACAGCCATCCAGTCCTAACCTACTAGACCTCCATGAATCATCCATGTCCATCACTCTTAAGGTTTCGCAAATTCATGCTCTGATCAAATCATTGAATACATCTCCAACCACTTCCCCACCTTTCAGACATCGAAGGACGTATAGTCGCTTTTTCAGCCTTTCTTCGACCATTACCCCTTTGGAAATCTCTCTTCAATAGTCCTACACTGCCCATCTTTCTAGAGAATCTTGATGCTCTCTACTGAGATAACTCCATCTACTACTGCATCGCTGAGCCTCTCTCAGCCTTGCATCTCTAAAGAAATGCTACTGCAGTACTCTAGCGCTCCTTACCTGTCATATAACCATCATACACCCCAGCCTTTCCACCAAGATCGATCAGCAAATCATTTACCAAATTCTTCTACCTTGAGAAATCCCTTTCCATTAATCTTCTCAACCTCCACTTTCAACTCGCTGCTCTTAGTTCGCCAAACCATAGTAATAACAAAGATAGATTTGAGACATAGCATGAAATCTTTGTGCAGATTTTTGATTTCACCTTGTACGACTTCTCCTTCCCTTCCATACACCATCAGGCTCTAATACTTGGCTCAGATACCGTATTATCATCCATAACGTTTCAAGCATCACCTAGCTCCGATACCAAATTGTACACCCATGACATCGCTCAAATGCCACTCATCCTTTACATCACAAGCATCGATATTATGTTGCGGAAGCTCCTAATCTTTAGCATGGACCTAAAGGAACCTGTGACATTCTCTATGGGTAGCAAACCACCGATCCTCCACCTGGATCTATGATGGGGTGCCTCCCTCCTTGGGCTTGAGGGAGACGCCCTCTTCTCTAGAGCTTCTTCAAGAATCCTAGGGCAGCAACTCTAGAGAGAAGAGAAGAAGATAGTTGAGGGAGAAAAAATTTGTATTGATTCCAACCTTGAAAATTCTAATATAACCTATGTATTTATACATAGCCATTAGGCCCGACCAAAAATCTCTCCAACTAATCTAATACGTGAAAGCACTCACCAAGCCCATGTACACCCATGTCTCCCATGCTCTCATACTTTGGATCTAGACCCAATCCATACATAAATTAGGCCCCTTAAGACCTCTCAAATTAGGCCTTAAGATTCCTAGGATCAACCCAGACCCTAGCCCAAAATAGATCCTCACGTAACTCTGCCCGTGCACTAAGCTGACTCGGTCTCAACACTGACCTAGCTAAATTCCACTAGGTCGGCTCAATCTAAAACTGAGCTGGCCCAGTTCTATATCATGCCAGTAGTCCCGAACGTGCAGCTCTCTATTTTGCCTATGCACTGAGACTTAGCCGACCCAATTTTGGACTGAGCCGGCTAACCTACAGAAAATCTTCTTTCTATAGTCTTGATTTTTTGACTTTGGTTTCTTGCTTCACCTTGTGTCCCAGGTCTTCGAAGCACCAACCAAGCCCCTGAAATCTTTGGAGCCAACCCCCTGACTCCTCCCGTGTCTTCTCAAGGCTTGGGAGCACCATAAATTCTAACATCCACACCATTTGATTATGAGGACAACCAACGCATATGACATACAGTGACATATAGTGATCTACACTCGATAATCATCTGATTAATCATTCTTTATCGATTGAGTGTAGTTTTAAGAACTTCATCATAATTTAGGAGTTTATTTAAGAAAGACAACTTTTATGATGAATAAATCAAACAACAATTATTGTTTAATAATTCAGATACTAATTTCAATTATCTACAACTTGGATGATTGGCTTTAGGATATATTTTCTAACAGCTAGTGCTAATAATAAAGTAGTGGTAGCTGTTAGTATAGAAAATATTGTTGATGCCAAAGTTGCTGAAGTTGGTGGAGATGAGGTCACCGACGGGACCTGCTAGTAGAAGTCCAAACCGAAGATGGGTGGCTTCGATAGGACCCTTCAATGCTCAAGTCAATTCTCTGGCCAACAAGAATAAAGTACTCAGGAGAATTAGAGTAAGGAGGAGAGCTTGAGAGAGAAAAAGTATGTCTGGAGGATCCTTTATATAGGCCAAGCTTGTAATAGATCGATCGCGATGGTTATAACTATTTGCTAGCGGGCCGTTCGGGTCATTATGAGTTTGTTATGGAGAATGAACTATCATTTTGTTGGGATTTGTAGGCAGTTGAGGTTGATTTGTTGGAGTTTGGATATGGTTTTTGCTTCTATTGGAGAGTTGTGCAAGTTAGGGTGGAGAGTCTAAAGTTAAATAGGCCGAACTTAGGGATCAACATTTGAGTAGCAAGTGGTGAACTAGCAATCAGTTAAAGCCTTCTGGTGCTGCTTGCAATAGCATCGAGGAGTTCAGCCGCTAGAGAATTTTTCAGGAGATGAATTCAGCTGGACTAGGTTCCTGGCATAAGGTTGATAGGATAAGCTATCAGTTGTGAAGAAATTTGACTATGCCCAAGGTCTGCTATAAGCAAAGTTGGGAGGTGTTGGGATTTGGCATTCGATGGAGTTCACCTGACTTTGCCCTTGATGATTCTCAAGAATCCTACCACCTTCAAGATCGTCCGCAAGTTGGTATTTATTCTGGATTGAAGGTCAAAGAAAATAATAGATTTGTCATTTAGGACCATAGCTAGATTCTTCGGGGAGAAGCTTGGATTCACGTTAATGAGTAGGTCCTTTTTGCTGACTAAAGTTTGCACAACTAATTCATGATGCAAGAGTGTCAAGGCCTACTAGTCATAAAGTGGGCTATAGATGTTTGACTGAGGAAGAGTTCTACCAATCTGAGGTCCTGAATGTGGGTTTGGTGGAATCTGCCAACTATAATGGAGAGATAAGGCTAGAAGGAGGTTCAAT
The DNA here is from genome assembly GCA_006176705.1 of Cocos nucifera. Taxonomy (NCBI): domain Eukaryota; kingdom Viridiplantae; phylum Streptophyta; class Magnoliopsida; order Arecales; family Arecaceae; genus Cocos; species Cocos nucifera. The sequence continues at coordinate 1,991 of QRFJ01002849.1, read as the reverse complement.
CAAAGAGGAGTTTGGTTATCTCCAAGGTCGGGGAAATTGGACTATGCTGAAGTTTGCTACTCGAAGTCCTACTGTCTACCTCATGTCATGGGACATAGTTGATGGAGCAGCGATTTTCTTCATTGTTCAAGCTCGTCCAGATGAAGATCATCATGCCTTATGGGTTCTGTAATTAACTAGAGTGCTAATAATTATAGTTGGGAGGATCATCTTGCCCACAGCTTGACTGAAGTTAGGTCATAATTGCCATAGTTCTAGATGGAACTATACCGAAATTGGACACCTTGTAGAACTTTGGCAGGAGCTATTTTATTTTCAATATATGTTCCCCTACTCTCGAGTTCGAAAATTGAATGAAGAGAGAGTTAGATATATGTGCCCTAGAAGCCAGAATTGGTTGACACTTGTAATACACTTCTAAGGGAAAAATTATAATTTTGACTATAAATAATAAAATGGGTTATTTTCTATCACATATGTGTATTTAGTGTCTATGATACATCCTTTGAGTTAATGATAATGATAATTCTTATTTTCAAGAGTTGAAAATTTAAGACAAGAATTTTCATTATTAACTCATAAAATGCTCTTGACCGTAGGATCATCATGAGGATGATGATTGATCCAGAAGGTTAGTATACAATTGCTTCTTTGTAGTAGATGAGTCTTGATTCTACGGTGAAGAGACACCGGAGTGAGAGTATAGATACTCGTTAGAGAACGAGGGCACTGAGCATGCCCACCTTGAGTAGTTCATAAGAGTCTAAACTTCCTCGATCGATGACTGACATCGATGCTGAGTTGTTGTCCTTGTTCATTATGATCTGTGTGATCGATAGTTCACCCTTGAGGTATTATAGTTGACTACACATATGACTTGATCTCCTAGCCATTTCGACAATCACTGAGCGTGTGATGTTGGAGCTATAGCATGTTCATATGTAAGGAATTGGAACTTGCAACAAAGATGCGAATCTATCTACCTCGGTGGAATAAGGAGCAGCCCTTTGAGATTCATAAGAATCGAAGTCCATTTGCATATGTCCATGGTAAGATGTGTGAAAATAATAGAAAGAGTTTTGTTAAGGTTTTTTACATCGGATTGAAATCAAATGATTAATCAATACATCAGAAATTAGGGTTTGACGATTACACCTTATCCTAATCTGGATCGAGACTCAAGATAAGAAGAACTTTAATTTGATATACTTCTCTAAGTGTAAGATAGTTCTCACTGAGAGGTTGTTTTCAAGTCTTTCGCAATGGGTATGCCTCACACCGCTCTTCTGCTGCATAGGTGTCACATGTGGCGTCATCTCTTGAGAAGCAATATAAGAATGATTTAGATGATCCTCATATCTAAGTTGTCTGAAATCAGTAGAGTTCTGATTCCATTCGAAAGAGAGTTTTCAATGATGTCGATGATGGGGATAATGACATTCTCATTACCATACAAGAAAACTGTACAATCTACTCCGGAGTCATCCAAATTACATTAGGTTTTGGATCTTGGATAATCATCAATTGGGACTAACTCAGGTTAATTGTGATTTGAATAAGTCAATTGGTTCAAGGAAATCGTGCTAGACAACAACGGATTGAGCCTAATATTTCGCTTTTCTTATCTTAAAGTTTAATATCGTCTTGACTGAGCCAAATGAGTTGTGCTCATACAAGTACCTTTATCTAGTCTGACTCTGAGTTTGTCTAAGGTTAGAAAAGAGATTGTCATTAATTTTCACGTGAGATAAAATTGAGACTCGACATACCTAACCATTTTTTTGTCAAACACTGCTAATTTCTTTGTACTTTGACATTGGGTCAAATATCTCGGACCTTGACCCCTGACATTCTGTCCCATATTGTATGCACCTTATCTGAGAGCAGATAGGGGCCTTGTGTCTCCCTGCTAAAAATTAGAAAGAAGGGCTGACATACCTAGGATGGTGCGCCATGGATAGCGGATGCTGGAGTCCCATACGGGATGGGAC
>QRFJ01002848.1:87477-141236 GCA_006176705.1 Cocos nucifera | reverse complement strand
GACTGACTGGACCCAATTATAAAGATTGGCTCAGGAACTACAAAATTAGTTTTGGGTTCTGAGAAGTTAACCCATGTTACTGGACCAGGACCCTCCCACCTTACCAGCCCGTCCATCCATTGAACAGAGAGCGTCTCTGGAAAAATGGATTGACGAAGATAATAAGGCCAGATATTACATGTTGGGCTCGATGTCTGATGAGCTCCAGCGCCAACATGAAGGATATCGGGACTGCTCGCCAAATGTTGGCTCACCTGCAGGAGATGTTTGGTGAACAGAGTCGCGCAGCCAAATATCAAGTCACGAAATGACTTTTTAAGGCTAAGATGCGTGATGGGCAGTCAGTCCAAGATCACTGTCTGACAATGATCAAGGACATGGAAGAGCTTGAGAAGCTCGGTGTGAAGTTGGACTTGGACCTGCAGAACGATATTATTCTGCAATCCTTGACTGATGCATATGGGCAATTCATCATGAATTACCACATGCATAAACTTCAAAATTCCTTGGCCGAATTAATGAATATGCTGGTTACCGCTGAGCTTTCTATGAAAGGTTCTAAAGGCTCAGTTCTTGCTATGGAATGGACTTCTTCCAAAAGAAAGTCTTATGGAAAGAAAAAGAAGTCTGTGAAAAAGCAAAAGGTGGAAGGATCAAAGAAGAAGAAGGCAGAGCCGAAGAAAAAGGCCGATGGCAAAGGAAAGTATTTCCATTGCAACAGCGACGGCCATTGGAAGCGGAACTGCCCTACTTACCTGGCCACCCTGAAGAACAAGAAGGAAGGTCCTTCTGGAGGTATGCTCGTTATTGAGTCTAACCTTACGGTTTCTTCTGCATCCAGTTGGGTGCTTGACTCTGGTTCTAGTGCTCATCTGTGCACTTCCATGCAGGGTCTTGAGGATAGCAGGAGGCTGAGGGATGGAGACATGATCCTACGCATCGGTAATGGAGCAAGAGTTGCTGCAGTAGCCGTGGGAACATACCCTCTTCGATTACCATCTGGTTTAGACTTAGTTTTGAAAGACTGTTATTATGTGCCTGCAGCTAGCAGGAATTTGATTTCTGTTTCATGCTTAGCACAAGAAGGCTATGTGATTCACCTTCTTTAAGGACCATTGTAACATTCTTTATGAAAGAAATAAAATTGCAAATGGTTTCCTTATTAATGGTCTTTATCAGCTACATATTGATGTACCTGTTCTAACTATCGAGCAAAACGTGAATGCCAAATGACCTAGGGATAGTCCAAATGATAGATATCTATGGCACCTGAGATTAGGTCATATAGCAGAAGATAGGATCAACAAATTGGAGAAAAATGGGCTATTGAGTCCATTGACTTTCGAGTCATATCCAACTTGTGAATCTTGTCTTCAAGGCAAAATGACTAAACTCCCTTTTGTTGGACATGGGGAGAGGGCCACAGATCTCCTTGCCCTAGTACATACTAGATGTGTGCGGCCCATTTGATGTGCCGGCTAGAGGCAATTTTGTCTACTTCATTACCTTTACCGATGATCTGTCTAGGTATGGGTATGTGTATCTTATGAGACACAAGTCTGAAGCTTTTGAAAAGTTCAAAGAATTCAGACATGAAGTAGAAAAACAAACTGGAAAACCCATTAAGGTTCTTCGATCAGATCGAGGAGGTGAATACCTTAGCCAAAAATTCCTAGACTATCTTAAGGAAATGGCATAGTCTCTCAATGGACTCCACCAGGAACACCTCAACTCAATGGGTTTCAGAATGGAGAAATCGGACTCTATTGGATATGGTTCGATCCATGATGAGCTTCACAGACCTTCCTGATTTTCTTTGGGGACACTCATTGTTAACTTCAATTTATCTACTGAATAGGGTTCCCTCTAAAAATCGTTCCTACCACACCGTATGAGATATGGCATGGTAAGAAACCAAGTCTGAGTCATCTCAGAATTTGGGGTTGTCCAGCTCATGTCAAAAGACAACAAGCGGACAAGTTAGAGTTTAGGTCCTTTAGAGCTCGATTCATAGGATATCCTAAAGAGTCATTAGGATACTATTTCTACATTCCAGAAGACCACAATGTGATTGTGAGTCGACATGCCATCTTTCTTGAAAAATAGTTTATTCAAGATAGCGGCATTGGAAAGCAGATTAAGCTTGATGAGAAAGTCTCACAAGTACAACGAGCTAAGGACCAATTGGAACCAAATCAGGTTGAGCCAATAAGAACACTACCTCCTCCACCTCGTAGATCGGAAAGAGTTTTCCCATCCCCCTGAAAGATACTTAGGTATTATTTCAGAGGAAGTAGAGGAAAATGTTCCTCGTAGGTAATGGTGCTCATGGTGATGATCCCAAAACCTACAACGAGGCGATATCAGATATCGACTCCGAGAAATGGCTAGAGGCAATGCAGTCAGAAATTGACTCGATGCACTCAAACCAAGTCTGGACCTTGGTAGATCCACCAGAAGGTATAGTACCTATTGGGTGTAAATGGATCTTCAAGAGAAAGATTGGTGCAGATGGGAATGTGGAGACATTCAAGGCTAGACTAGTGGCAAAAGGTTATAGTCAACGCGAAGGCATTGACTATCAGGATACCTTTTCCCAGTGGCTATGCTAAAATCCATCCGCACATTGCTTGCCTGTTGCAGCCTATTTCGATTATGAAATATGGCAAATGGACGTGAAAATGGCATTCTTAAATGGATATCTTGAGGAAGATATCTATATGGAACAGCCGCTAGGTTTCACATCCAGTGATACTGATCACAAGGTTTGCAAGCTGCAAAGGTCCATATATGGACTTAAGCAAGCATCTCGGAGCTGGAACACTCGTTTCAATGATGTGATCAAAAAGTTTGGTTTCATCAAAAATGAAGAGGAACCATGTGTATTTTCAAAAAGGTCAGTGGGAGCGCTGTTGTCTTCCTCGTATTGTACGTGGATGACATCCTCCTTATTGGGAATGATATTCCCATGTTGACGATCAGTCAAAATATGTGGTTGTCCAAGGAATTCTCCATGAAAGACCTAGGTGAAGCATCCTTTATTCTAGGAATTAAGGTCTATAGGGATAGACCGAATAGGATGCTAGGACTTTCACAGAAGATGTACATAGAGGAAGTACTAAAGAGGTTTAGTATGGAAAACTCTAAGAGGGGATTAATACCCTTCAGACATGGTATTCATCTTTCCAAGAAGATGTGCCCTAGCACACCTGAGGAAATAGAACGCATGAGCAAGATCCCTTATGCTTCTGCAATAGGGAGCCTCATGTATGCCATGCTATGTACACGACCTGATATAGCCCATGCTGTGAGTGTCACAAGCAGATATCAGTCAAATCCAGGTGAAGAACACTGGACTTCTGTGAAATGTATCCTTAAGTACTTGAGAAGAACTAAGGATATGATGTTGGTCTTTGGTAACGGAGAACTCCAAGTCCAGGGATACACAGACTCGGATTTCATGTCCGATATAGATGATCGAAAGTCGACATCTGGGAGTCTGTTTGTGTGCAATGGGTGGTGCTGTCAGCTGGAAGAGTTCCAAGCAAACTGTGATAGCAGATTCCACCATGGAAGCAGAATATATCGCTGCATCAGAGGCTGCGAAGGAAGCATTCTGGTACAAGAAGTTTGCTGCAGAAATTGGAGTAATGCCATCAGATGCCATTCCTCTATACTGCGACAACAATGGCGCCATAGCCCTTGCTAAGGAGCCGAGGTCTCACCAAGAAATCCAAGCACATTGAGCGGCGATACCACCTCATCCGCGATTACCTCGAGAAGGGTTATGTCGAGGTCAAGAGAGTCAACTCCACAGATAATGTGGCAGACCCACTTACAAAGCCGTTGGGCCAGCAGAAGATCGAAGCCCACCTTGAGAAGATGGGACTTAGACTTGTAGCCAATTGGCTTTAGGACAAGTGGGAGATTGTTAGATATATGTGCCCTAGAAGCCAGAATTGGCTGACACTTGTAATACACTTCTAGGGGCAAAATTATAATTTTGACTAATATCAATAAAATGGGTTATTTTCTATCACATATGTGTATTTAGTGTCTGTGATACATCCTTTGAGTTAATGGTAATGATAATTCATATTTTCAAGAGTTGAAAATTTAAGACATGAATAATCATTATTAACTCATAAAATGCTCCCGACCATAGGATCATCACGAGGATGGTGATTGATCCGGAAGGTTGGTGTACAATCGCTTCTCTTTAGTAGATGAGTCTTGAGTCTACGGTGTGGAGACACCGGAGCGAGAGTACAGGTACTCGTTAGAGAACGAGGGCACTGAGCGTGACCACCTCGAGTAGTCATTAGGGAGTCTACCTTCTCGTCAATGACTGACTCGATGCTGCAGTAGTGTGTCTGGTTCTTTGACCTGAGGTGCATCGGCAGTTCACCTTGAGGGTGTTATAGTTTGACTACACCATTACTCGATCTCCTAGCCATATGGAACCCTGAGGTGTATGTTGGCTATAGCATGTTCATTGTAGGAACTGGATGGCATCAAGATGGAATCTATCTACCTCGGTGGTAGAGGAGCAGCCCTATGATGATCATGAGAATCAAGTCCAGAAGTCCATGGCCATGGCAGAGTGAAATAATAGAAAGAGTTTCTATTTAGATTTTCACATTGGACTTCGAATCGAATGATTACATCATATGACAGAGACTAGGGTTTGACGAGTTCACCTTAACCCTAATCTGATCGGGGCTCAAGATAGAAGAACTTAATCACACAGGTAGCTGCACCAAGAGGTTCGCATTCAGCTCTGATGGGTTGCCACCATATACTGCTAGGTGTCACTGGTGGATTTTGGGAGCAATTAGAATGATTTAGATGATCGATCATTCTAGCTGTTCGAATCAGAAGAGTTCTGATCCATCGAAAGGAGTTTCGATGATGTCGATGATAGAGATCATGACATATCCCATTACCATACAGAACTGAACCTAACTGGGTCACACAAACAAGGGTTTGAATCTGGTGATCATCAATTGAACTGATCTAGTTCAATTGATCTGAATGAGATTCAATTAGGTTCAAGGAAATCGTGCTAGCACTCGATTGAACCTAACGTTCTTCTTTTGCTATCATAAATAAGTTGTCCTGACTGAGCCAAAGGAGTTTGTGCTCAATCAGAGGCCTTCATATGGTCTGACTGGAGGTTGTCCAAGTCAGAAAAGGTTGTCTTATTTTGTAAGACATTACCTGCCATTTTTGGTCACCTGCCATTTCTTGTTCTTTGACTTTGGTCAAAAGTCTACCTTTGACTGGTCAAATATTGACCATTGACACTTTGACTTTTGACCACATGTCATGCACCTATTGGAGAGCTGGTGGGGGCCTGTCCCCCTGCCAGAACCTGGCAAGGAGGAGGGCGCACGCCACCCTTGGCGTGTGCCCAAGTTGGAGGCGCCTAGGAGTCCCTTGTTGGACAAGGACTCCATCTCCTTTTTGGATTCCAATTAGAGTTCTCCTAAGAACCAACTTTGACTGGTCTTAGGCACCCTCTAAGGAGGAATCCAGGGGACTCTATTCCCACCAATCAGATTTAGATCTGATTTCACAAAGGGTTGTGATTGGTTGGGAAGAAGAGGAGTTGGATCACAGATTAGTCTATAAATAAGACCCTGCGCCCAACTCAGATTAAGATATGATTGAGAATTCAATTCCCATGCCCCAAGGCTGCCTCTCCCCTCCCTCCTCCATGCCAAACCACCTTCTCCCCTCTCCTCTCCACGTCCAAAAGGAGTTTTGGACCTTGGTTGGTGCGATCCAGATCAAAGAAAGGCGATCAAAAGCTAGAAGGCTGCACTGCTGCAAAGGACGACTGCTGATCTTCAAAAGGAGTTTTGAAGATCCTCCAGATCAGATCCAGATCTAATTTTTGGAGATGTGATAGAGAAGAAGAGGATCTCCAGATCCAGCCCAGTGGATACCGGTAGAGGCCAGGCGCTTGCGTGGCTAGATCCAGAACCTTCCGCTGCAATACAGGATCATCAACAGGGATAATAGGATTACCCAAATCAGGTAAATTAAATTTGATTTAATTTATCTATTTTATTTTATTTATTAAAATAATAAGAATCAGATCTAAAATATTCAGATCTGATTAGATCAAAGAGAAAAATTTTTGAAATATATCTCTTGATCTGATCAGATCTGAACGAACCTTGATCTGATAATTCTCTGACGGGAAACATCAGGATGTGTGATCCAATTAGGTTCAATTCTATATGGTAATGGGATATGTCATGATCTCTATCATTGACATCATCGAAACTCCTTTCGATGGATCAAAACTCTTCTAATTCAAACAGCTAGAATGATCGATCATCTAAATCATTCTAATTGCTCCCAAAATCCACTAGTGACACCTAGCAGTATATGGTGGCAACCCATCAGAGCTGAATGCAAATCTCTTGGTGTAGCTACCTATGTGATTAAGTTCTTCCATCTTGTGCTCTGATCAAATTAGAATTTAGGTGAACTCATCAAACCCTAGTTTCTATCATATGATGTAATCAATTGATTCAAGTCCAATGTCAAAACCTAAATAGAAACTCTTTCTATTATATCACTCTTGCCATGGCCATGGGCTTCTAGACTTGATTCCCCTGATCATCATAGGGCTGCTCCTCTACCACCGAGGTAGATAGATTCCATCTTAATGCAATCTAGTTCCTACAATGAAGATGCTATAGCCAACATACACCTCAGTGTTTCGAATGGCTAGGAGACTGAGTTATGGTGTAGTCAAACTATAACACCCTCAATGTGAACTGCCAATGCACCTCAGATCAAAGAACCAGACACACCACTGCAGCATCGAGTCAGTCATTGATGAGAAGGTAGACTTCCTAATAACTACTCGAGGTGGCCACGCTCAGTGCCCTCTTTCTCTAATGAGTACCTATACTCTCGCTCTGGTGTGTCCACACCGTAGACTCAAGACTCATCTACTGAAGAGAAGCGATTATACACTAACCTTTCAGATCCATCACCATCCTCGTGATGATCCTATGGTTGGGAGCATTTTATGAGTTAATAATGATTATTCATGTCTTAAATTTTCAACTCTTGAAAATATGAATTATCATTACCATTAACTCAAAGGATGTATCATAGACACTAAATGCACTCATGTGATAGAAAATAACCCATTTTATTGATTATAGTCAAAATTATAATTTTGCCCCTAGAACTATACTTACAAGTATCAGCCAATTCTGACTTCTAGGGCACATATATCTAACAGCAGATCCTTCTGGAGATATGCTCGTTATTGAGTCTAACCTTACGATTTCTTCTGCATCCAGTTGGATGCTTGACTCTAGTTCTAGTGCTCACTTGTGTACTTCTATGTAGGGTCTTGAGGATAGCAGAAGGCTGAGGGATGGTGAGATGATCCTACGCGTCAAAAATGGAGCAAGAGTTACTGTCGTGGTTGTGGGAACATATCCTCTTCGACTACCATCTGATTTAGATAGTATTAAAAGACTGTTATTATGTGCCTGCAGCAAGCAGGAATTTGATTTCTGTTTCTTGCCTTGCATTAGAAGGCTATCTAATTAGTTTTCTTAAGGACCATTGTAACATTCTTTATGAAAGAAATAAAATTGTAAGTGGTTTTCTTATTAACGGTCTTTATCAATTACATGTTGATGTATCTATTTTTAATTTTGAGCAAAATATGAATGCAATAAAATCAAAACGTCCTAGGGATGGTCCTAATAATAGGTATCTATGGCACCTAAGATTAGATCATACAGTGATAGGGTTAACAAATTGGAGAAAATTGGGCTATTGAGTTCATTGACTTCCACGTCATATCCAATTTGTGAATCCTGTTTTCATGGCAAAATGACTTCCAAGTCATATCCAATTTAGTCTACTTTATAATCTTTACCGATGATTTATCTACATATGGGTATGTGTATCTTATGAAACACAAGTCTGAAGCCTTTGAAATGTTCAAGGAGTTCAGACATGAAGTAGAAAAGGAAACTAGAAAACCCATTAAGGTTCTTTGATCAGATCGAGGAGGTGAATACCTTAGTCAAAAATTCTTGGACTATCTTAAATAAAATGGCATAGTCTCTCAATGGACTCCACTAGGAACACCTCAACTCGATGGGGTTTCAGAACGGAGGAACTGGACCCTATTAGATATGGTCCGATCCATGATGAGCTATACAGATCTTCCTAATTTTCTTTGGGATACTGTTTATTAACTATAATATACTTACTGAACAGGGTTTCTTCTAAAACCGTTCCTACCATATCGTATGAGATATGGCATAGTAAGAAACCAAGTCTAAGTCATCTCAGAATTTGGAATTGTCCGACTCATGTCAAAATACAATAAGCGGATAAGTTATACTTTAAGTCCTTTAGAGCTCGATTCATAGGATATCCTAAAGAGTCATTAGGGTATTATTTCTACATTCTAGAAGATCATAATGTGATTGTTAGTCGACATGCTATTTTTCTTGAAAAATAGTTTATTCAAGATGGCGGCATTGGAAAGCAGATTAAGCTCGAAGAGAAAGTCTCACAAGAGCAACGAGCTAAGGACCAAATGGAACCAAATTAGGTTAAGCCAATCAATACACTACCTCCTCCACCTCGTAGATCGAAAAGGGTTTTCCATCCCCCTGAGAGGTAGTTAGGTACTATTTCAGAGGATGTAGAGAAAATATTCCTCGTAGGTAATGGGGTTCATGGTGATGATCCCAAAACCTATAATGAGGTGATATCAGATATCGACTCTGAGAAATGGTTAGAGGCAATGAAGTTAGAAATTGACTCGATGCACTCAAACCAAGTTTGGACCTTGGTAGATCCTCCAGAAGGTATAGTACCTATTGGGTGTAAATGGATTTACAAGAGAAAGATTGGTGCAGATGAAAATGTGGAGACATTCAAGGCTAGATTAGTGGCAAAAGGTTATTATCAACACGAAGGCATTGACTATCAGGATACCTTTTCACCAGTAGCTATGCTAAAATCTATCCGCACATTGCTTGCTATTACAGCCTATTTTGATTATGAAATATGGCAAATGGACGTGAAAACGGCATTCCTAAATGGATATCTTGAGGAAGATATCTATATGGAATAGCCACTAGGTTTCACATCTAGTAATCACAAGGTAATCAAGCTGCAAAGGTCCATATATGGACTTAAGCAAGCATCTCGGAGCTGGAATACTCATTTTAATGATGTGATCAAAATGTTTGGTTTCATCGAAAATGAGGAGGAGCCATGTATCTTCAAAAAGATCAGTGGAAGCACTGTTGTCTTTCTCGTATTGCACATGGATGACATCCTCCTTATTGAGAATAATATTCCCATATTGACCATAGTTAAAATATGGTTATCTAAAGAATTCTCCATGAAAGATCTAGGAGAAGCATCCTTTATTCTGAAAATTAAGGTCTATAGAGATAGACCGAATAGGATGCTAGGACTTTCATAGAAGATGTACATAGAGGATGTACTAAAGAAGTTTAGTATGGAAAACTCTAAGAGGGATTTAGTACCCTTCAGACATGGCATTCATCTTTCCAAGAAGATGTGCCCTAGCACACCTGAGGAAATAGAATGCATGAGCAAGATCCCTTATGCTTCAGCAATAGGGAGCCTCATGTATGCCATGTTATGTACACGACTTGATATAGCCCATACCGTGAGTGTCACAAGCAGATATCAATCGAATCTAGATGAAGAATATTGGACTTCTGTGAAACGTATCCTTAAGTACTTGAGAAGAAGTAAGGATATGTTGTTGGTCTTTGGCAATGGAGAACTCTAAGTCCAGGGATATACTGATTCGAATTTTATGTCACGATACGAAATCAAGGGAGAATTTTGCAGGGACTTATGGAAAAATAAAACTCAATTCAAATGAAGCAGAATATTCGGTGTCAAAAGCAAAGGCATTAATGGCTTGGAGAATCGGAGTGATCAAGATTTACTATTACAAATAATTGATAAGTGGTAAAAATATACTAATAAAAGTATTAAATTATAAAATAAATTAATCTATTTTTTTAGAAATTGATATTTTTATTAATCTTATGTAGGAAAGAAGGCCACCAATGTGAAGATCTTATTTTTTTGATTCAGATGAAATAAATTTCAGGCAAAATGGACTTCAAACGAGCCCCCAAAATTGAATTTCAAAAAAAAAAAAAAAATGGTTCGGTTCAAAAATTCGGCTCAAACCCGTTTGGCTGACCGATTCAAGCATTTTTCAGCTGGTGCACGGTGGACCATCTGGAGGGCAATTTGGGAATTTTTACATGGCAAAGAAGCGCGCTCCGATTGGCTGAAGAATGCGGCGGTCCATGCAACACCAGGCTCGCGCATGGTCTACAGAGGGCAATTTAGGAATTTTGTCTGATCCAACGGGCGCCTTTCACTGAAACTTCGATCGGACGGATCGAAAAGAAGGCGCTGATGAACAGCATCCGCGCTCCCGATCGAGATCCAACGGCTAAGATTCATTCCGATGTTAAACTAAAGATCAGAAGCCTTCTTTCTGCATGATCGGACGGCCTAGATTCAATCCAATGGTTGATCCAATGGCTGACATGAAATTCAACTTGATCTGGATTATTTTAAGGAGTTTTTAAGTGATTTTTGCACCGTTTGATCAACATCCAACGATCAGAATTATTCAGATCTTAATTTGAGTTGTTTTGGGAGTGTTAAACCTAATTTTTAATAGATTTTGGGGGGAAATCAATATCTTGATCTATAAAAAATCTATTGTTGCCGTGAAAAAAAAAAGAATTAGAGAGAGAGAGAGAAAGAAGTGAAGGAAGTTAGGGAAGTTAGAGAAAAACAGAAAAAGGGAGAGAGCTAGAAAAAAAGAAAAACAAAAAGAAAAAGAGAGGAGAAAGGTAGAAAGAGAAGAGTGATTTATGAGAAAAAAAAAAGGGTTTTTGATTTCATTCGACAATCAAGACATCGATCAAGGAGCATCTTCTTCTTCACCAAGTTCTCCATGCCAAGAGCAATAGATAATCAATTTCAGCAATCAAACAGTCTAATTTCTCTATGCTTTTTATTTTATTCACTATTTTTGAATTTGTTATCATAAACTAAATTTTATTTTACTAAGGCTAAGGTGTAGCCACTCTTTTGATGCAATATTCAGTATGATTTATTTTTTTTTAAATTTTATTCATGAGGAGTATATAAATCTGATCTTAATGCTTTTAGATTACTGGCCATCTTCTAATTGATCTGATGAACATAGATGTTACGGACCAAGTACATCTATGTTATTGCTTCTTGATTATATACCTTGTATTATGAATCAAATTAGAATTCATATGCATGCGGAAATTTTAGTGCGCTTTGGACGCAGCGTATTTTAATTAGAGGATTTCACAAAACTTAATGCATTAATATTTATTTAAATTACACCTGGACCAAAGGATAATTAATAAATATTGATAGTTTTGCTATGCCTGGACCAAAGGATAGTGAATAAATTAGGAGACTCCACCGTCACATGAAATAAAATTAATCTAAAAATCTGAATATTGTATTGACTGAGTTGGTGAACCGATTGCCTTAGTAATCCATTGCTCTTGAGTTTAAAACCCTAATAATTTACACTCTCTCTATTTTCTTAAAAATTTTTAATTATTTTTTTATTTTATTCTTTAATTTTCTTATTCTCATAAATCGATCTTCTAAATAAAGCATAGGAAAGAGCTTTTCAGTACTTATTTTTCAATCCTCTAGGGATGATACTCTACTCATTCACTTTATTACTTGATCGACTGGTGCACTTGCCATAGCTATAAATTAGCACGCATCAAGTTTTTGGTGCCGTTGGGGATTGTGTCTAAAATAATATTAAAATTTTGATCCTAGCTTTACTTTAGAAATTTATTTTTAATTTTTATTATTTTTAAAAAAAAATTATTCAGTGCATGACACGTACTGGACATAGTAACTTACTACCTTTAGATCCAAGAAATTGAAAGGACCATTAGAAGACTACAACAAGAAAGAAACATGGCAGCTGAAGATCCTAACGACATCAATCTAGGATTGGATATGGCGACCGAAGGACAGCATGAAGCTATTCGACCAGTACATCATCCATTAAATGATTACATCACACCATCTATAGCCGATGCAGCTTCGAGCATCAGGAGACCGCCAGTGCGAGCAAACAACTTTGAAATAAAATCGACGATGATCCAGATGATTCAATCAACTGTCCAATTCAGTGGACACGTGCATGATGATCCGAATGCCCATATTTCTAATTTTCTTGAACTTTGCGATACTTTTAAAATTAATGGGGTGTCGGATGATGCTATTAGATTAAGGTTATTTTCCTTTCTCTTTATGGGACAAAGCTAAGAGTTGGCTTCATTCTCTTCCTGCAGGTTCTATCACAACTTGGGATGTCCTAGCCCAAAAATTCTTAGCCAAGTACTTTCCACCTTCCAAGACTGCCAAGATGCGCAATGATATTACTTCCTTTATGCAGATGGACATGGAGACACTATATGAGGCTTGGGAGCATTTCAAGAAATTGCTGAGGAGATGTCCACATCATCAACTACCCGTATGGCTTCAGGTACAAACTTTCTATAATGGTTTATCTCCTACTAATCGTTCTATGATTGATGCAGCAGCAGGAGGAACCATTAATCAAAAAATGGAGGAAGAAGCTTTCGATCTGATCGATGAGATGGCATCAAATAGCTATCAATGGCAGACAAAATGTATGATGCCAAAAAGACTAGCAGCTGTGCAGGGAGTAGATTGCGTGCCAACCTTACTAGCTGAAATTGCAGCCCTTAGAGCCGAAGTCAACAACTTAAAGGGAACAGCTATGCATGTTCAGAGCATTACTTATGACCTGTGTGGAGGAGGACACGATACGAGCAATTGCCAGACAGGTAATCCTTTTGCTAAAACAACTGATACAGCTAATTATATTGGTAATTTTTTCAGGCCGCAACAAAACAATCCCTACTCCAACACATACAATCAAGGGTGGAGGCAGCACCCAAATTTCTCATGGAGCAATCAAAATGCAGCACAACAGCCACCCCCGAGATTCCAAGTACCTGAAAAGAAGTCCAACATGGAAGAGCTGATGGTCAAATTTATGCAAAACCAAGAAGCAACTATAAAAAATTTGGAAGCCAAACTTAGGCAGGACCAAACAGCAGCAATTCAAAACTTGGAGATGCAAATAGGTCAAATGGCTAAGATAATCTCCGAGAGACCTCAGGGATCCTTGCCCAGCAACACGGAGACCAATCCAAGGGAGCAAGTCAATGCTATCACCCTAAGAAGTGGTACAAAGCTGGAGGAGCCACATCAGAAGAAAGAGACTGAAGAGCCAACTACAAATAAGGAACCATCAACTAAAATTCGTCAGTCACCAAAACAACCAGCAGATGGATGGTCTCCAGGTATACGGTTTGCTGATCCAAATGTGAAGCCCTACGTGCCGCCACTACCATTCCCAGAGAGACAAATACAGCATCCAGATAAGAAAT
This sequence comes from Cocos nucifera, assembly GCA_006176705.1. Lineage (NCBI taxonomy): Eukaryota > Viridiplantae > Streptophyta > Magnoliopsida > Arecales > Arecaceae > Cocos > Cocos nucifera. The sequence goes on along the minus strand of QRFJ01002848.1, from coordinate 127,677 downwards.
TTTCTAACTTTTTCAAAATTTTAAAGAATTTACATATTAATATTCCTTTTGTAGATGCTATTACTCAAATGCCCAGGTATGCCAAGTTTCTCAAAGAAATCCTAACAAATAAGAAAAAGCTGAAGGAGCATGAGAGAATAAATTTGAATGAAGAATGCTCAGCAATACTTCAAAATAAATTACCACAGAAGCTAAAAGATCCAGGGAGTTTTACTATCCCTTGCATTATTGGTGATTGTAGTTTTGATAAAGTTTTATGTGATTTAGGAGCAAGCATTAATCTCATGCCTTTTTCTATTTTTAGGAAGCTGGGTCTAGGAGAACCAAAGCCTACCACTATTACTCTTCAATTAGCCGACAGATCCATCAAATATCCAAGAGGTATAGTGGAGGATGTCTTGGTAAAGGTAAACAAGTTTATTTTTTCTATTGATTTTATTGTTCTTGATATGAAAGAAGATTATGATGTACCCCTTATTTTAGGGAGACCCTTTTTAGCTACTGGAGGAGCTTTAATAGATGTTCAACAAGGAAAATTAATTCTTAGAAGTCCAAGATGAACAAGTTACTTTTAATGTTTTCAAAGATACTAAACATCCTGATGATAATCAAACTTATTTTCTAATTGATATTATTGATAATTCAGTATATGAGAATTCTATAGAAAATAGGTTTGAGACTATAAAAGCTAGCAATGTCAAATTGAAAGAGGACTCAATCAAACATGAAAGTATTCCAATTGAAGTGGCACCAGATTGATCCACTTTAGAATTCAAAGAAAGTCAAGCTGAAGACTATAAATCAGAACTACTAGATAGGTTGTTTCTTTTCTTTTTAGTTTTGATCATTTTTTTTTTTTTTATTTTTTAGTAATTTGTTGTTGCTCTTTTACTACTCTGGTGTGTATTTTTCAATTTTGCAAAAAAATCAATGAGAGCTCAAGCAAAATTTCAAAGCTCCAAAGAACCAGACTGAACCAAATCAGGTGTATTCCTTCCTATCCTTTATTGCACCCTTTATTTTTCTTTCTCCTTTAAGACAATGTAGAATAAGTTTAAAAAAAAAAAAAAACCATGTGTCAAGAAGAAAATCTTGAGCAAGATAGACTGGATAAGTGATAAAAGATAGAATTATTTGCTAATGAATGTAACGAGTTAAAGAAGTAGATTATTTGGTCAACTTTTAGCAGCCTACTTAGGTCATTAAAAGACTATTAGCACTTCTGATTGCACATGCACACTAACAAGGCAAAGTAGGTATTGATTATAAGGACCAACTGAGGATTCAATTATCACTAAAAATTGATAATTAATATACATTCTAATCAAAGAAACTTGAATTTAAGGAAAGAGCTACCTGCCTAAAAATAAAGTGCAAAAGATAGAGTATATGTGGATTGCCCAAAGCCTAGTAACTGGGTCTCTGCACCTAGGTCAAGTATGGAAATTCACGTAAAATGATGAAGGAAAGGCCAGGATGCTCAGCACAGCAAAAAAAAAAAAGAAAGGCAGTGTGAAAGCTACCTTAATTCATGAGTATAAAATTGAGAATGTATAGAAAATTGACCAAAATAGGTGATAAGAGAGGATACTTTTGTTCTTTTAATTTAATACTGAAATGCTAAAGTTAGTCATCACGAACACAAGTGCTATAGATCTTTGATGTACTCTAAGAAAGTTTTTAATTGTATTGACTGAAAAATTTGCTTCTGAAGCTCAATGCTTAGTTAGCAGTATTTTCTAAACTTTTTGATCTTTAATCCTAGATTTTATCTTTGTGATGGATAATCTTATTGAAACATGGTATTAAATAAAACATTGCTAAGGGACTAGCAATGACTAAGTTGGGGGGTGTGATAAGTGATAAAAATATACTAATAAAAGTATTAAATTATAAAATAAATTAATCTATTTCTTTAGAAATTGATACTTTTATTAATCTTATGTAGGAAAGAAGGCCACCAATGTGAAGATCTTATTTTTCTGGTTCAGATGAAATAAATTTCAGGCAAAACGGACTTCAAACGAGCCCAAAATTAAATTTAAAAAAAAAAAAAAAATCGGTTCGAATCAAATCGGTTCAGGAAATCGGCTCAGCGGTTCAGCCCGGTTCAATCGCAAAAGCAGACCGACCCACCAATGCAATGCTGACATTAGGATGATGTCAGCATTTTTCATGGTGCACGGTGGACCATCTGGAGGGCAATTCGAGAATTTCATAGCAAAAAGCATGCTCCAATTGACTAAAGAATGCGGTGGTCCATGCAACACCGAGCTCGTGCATGGTCTACGGAGGGCAATTTAAGAATTTTGTTTGATCCAACGGGCACCTTTCATTGAAACTCGATCGGACGGTCGAAAAGAAGGCGCTGATGAACGGCATCCATATCTCCCAGTTGAGATCCAATAGCTGAGATTCATCCCGACATTAAACTAAAGATCAGAAGCCTTCTTTCTGCGCGATTGAATAGCCTAGATTCAATCCAATGGTTGATCCAATGGCTGACATGAAATCCGACTTGATCTGGGTTATTTTAAGGGGTTTTTAAGTAATTTTTGGATCGTTTGATCAACATCCAATGATCAGAATTATCTAGATCTTAATTTGAGTTATTTTGGGAGTCTTAAACCTAATTTTTAATAGATTTTGGAGGAAAATCAATCTCTTGATCTATAAAAGACCTATTATTGCCATGAAAAAAAAAAGGAATAAGAGAGAGAGAGAGATAATCAGAGAGAGAGAGAAAAAGAAGTGAAGGAAGTCAGGGAAGTCAGAGAAAAAGAGAAAAAGAGAAAAAGGGAGATAGTTAGAAAAAAAGAAAAACAAAAAGAAAAAGAGAGGAGAAAGTAGAAAGAGAAGAGTGATTTATGAGAAAAAAAAAGATTTTTGATTTCATTCGACAATCAAGAAATCGATCAAGGAGCATCTTCTTCTTCACTAAGTTCTCCACGCCAAGAGCAATGGATAATCAATTTCAGCAATTAAACAGTCTAATTTCTCTATGCTTTCTATTTTATTCGCTGTTTTTGAATTTGTTATCATGAACTAAATTTTATTTTACTAAGGCTAAGGTGTAGCCACTCTTTTGATGCAATATTCAGTTTGATGCAATATTCAGTATGATTATTTTTAAATTTTATTCATGAGGAGTATATAAATCTGATCTTAATGCTTTTAGATTACTGGCCATCTTCTAATTGATCTGATGAACATAGATGTTACGGACCAAGTACATCTATGTTATTGCTTCTTGATTATATACCTTGTATTATGAATCAAATTAGAATTCATATGCATGCAGAAATTTTAGTGCGCTTTGGACGCAGCGTATTTTAATTAGAGGGTTTCACAAAACTTAATGCATTAATATTTATTTAAATTACACCTGGACCAAAGGATAATTAATAAATATTGATAGTTTTGCTATGCCTGGACCAAAGGATAGTGAATAAATTAGGAGACTCCACCATCACATAAAATAAAATTAATCTAAAAATTTGAATATTGTATTGACTGAGTTGGTGAACCGATTGCCTTAGTAATCCATTGCTCTTGAGTTTAAAATCCTAATAATTTACATTCTCTCTATTTTCTTAAAAATTTTTAATTATTTTTTTATTTTATTCTTTAATTTCTTATTCTCATAAATCGATCTTCTAAATAAAGCATAGGAAAGAGCTTTTCAGTACTTGTTTTCCAATCCTTTAGGGACGATACTCTACTCTTTCACTTTATTACTTGATCGAATGGTGCACTCGCCATAGCTATAAATTACCACGCAACATATGGCGCCATAGCCCTTGCTAAGGAGTCGAGGTCTCAGCAAAAATTCAAGCACATCGAGCGATGATACCACCTCATCCACGATTAGCTCAAGAAAGGTTACGTCAAGGTCAAGAGAGTCGACTCCGTAGATAATGCGGTAGATCCGCTTACAAAGCCATTTGGCCAGCAGAAGATCGAAGCCCACCTTGAGAAGATGGGACTTAGATTTGTAGCCAATTGGCTTTAGGTCAAGTGGGAGGTTGTTAGATATATGTTTCCAAGAAGCTAGAATTGGCTGATACTTGTAATACACTTCTAGGGGCAAAATTATAATTTTAACTATAAATAATAAAATGGGTTAGTTTCTATCACATATGTGTATTTAGTGTTTGTGACACATCCTTTGAGTTAATGGTAATAATAATTCTTGTTTTCAAGAGTTGAAAATTTAACATAAGAATTTTCATTATTAACTCATAAAATGCTCCTAACCATAGGATCATGTTGAGGATGGTGATTGTTCTGGAAGGTTAGTGTACAATTGCTTCTTTATAGTAGATGAGTCTTGAGTCTACGATTTAGAGACACCAGAGTGAGAGTACAGATACTCGTTAGAGAACGAGGGTACTGAGCGTGACCACCTCGAGTAGTCATAAGGAAGTCTACCTTCTCGTCGATGACTGACTCGAAGCTGCAGTGGTGTGTCTGGTTCTTTGATCTGAGGTGCATCGGTGTTCACCTTGAGGGTGTTATAGTTTGACTACACCATGACTCAGTCTCCTAGCCATTCAAAATTCTGAGGTGTATGTTGGCTGTAGCATGTTCATTGTAGGAATTGGATTGCACCAAGATGGAATCTATCTACCTCGGTGGATGAGGAGTAGTCCTATGACGATCATGAGAATCAAGTCCATAAGCCCATAGCCATGGCAGAGAGTGAAATAATAGAAAAAGTTTCTATTAAGATTTTCACATCAGACTTGAATCGAATGATTAAATCATATGATAGAAATTAGGGTTTGACGAGTTCACCTTAACCCTAATCTAATCGGGGCTCAAGATAGAAGAACTTTATCACACAGGTAGCTGCTCCTAAAGGTTCATCATCAGTTTTGATGGGTTGCCACCATATACTACTAGATGTCACTAATGGATTTTGGGAGCAATTAGAATGATTTAGATGATCGATCATTCTAGGTTGTCTGAATCAGAAGAATTCTGATCCATCGAAAGGAGTTTCGATGATGTTGATGATGGAGATCACTAAATATTCCATTACCATATAGAACTAAATCTAACTGGATCACACAAACAAGGATTTGGATCTGAATATCATCAATTGGACTAACCCAGTTCAATTGATTTGAATTAGATTCAATTAGGTTCTAGAAAATCGTGCTAGCACACGATTGAACCTAATATTCTCCTTTTTCTATGATTAAAAGTTGTCTCGACTGAGCCAAATGAATTTGTGCTCACTCAGGTACCTTTACCTGGTCTAACTGGAGCTTGTCCAGATCAGAAAAGGGTTGTCTTAATTTATAAGATAAATTTAAGGCAACACCTACCATTTTCCATCACTTGCTAATTCTTGTCCTTTGACTTTGGTCAAACATTGACCTTTGACCCTTGGACATCTGTCCATGTGTCATGCACTTATTGGAGAGTAGATAAGGGAATTGTCCCCTTCTTGAAAATTAAAAAGAAAGGGGCGCATGCCTAGGATGGCATGCGCTCATGGATAGGGACGCCTGGAGTCCCATATGGATGGGACTCCAAGTTGCTTCTTGGATTCAAACTAGGTGACCCTCACCTATAGACTTTGACCAATCTTAGGTGCCACCTTAGGATGAATCTGTGGGTCGCTCATCTGATTGGATCAGGTGATGTCATCTAACCAATCAGATTTAGAACTGATTAAACAAAGCAACGTGATTGGCCGGGGTTATGTGACACTGCATGGCGCAGCAGGGTCTATATAAAGATCTGTCTATGCCCACTTTTAATAGACTTCTCTTCTAGCCATGCCCCAAGGCTGCCCCTCTCCCTCCTCCATGCCATCTTTCTGATCCTCTCTCTCCGCTCCACGCCTAAGAAAGTTGGGCCTTCAGATTAGTGCGATTCAAGCATGAAAAGGCTGATGAGAAAGGAAGAAGGCAGCACTGTTGCAGAGATGACAGCAGATCTTCGAAAGTAGTTTCGAAGATCCTCCAAATCAGATCCAGATCTAATTTTTTTAAAAAAAAAGAGAAGGAGAAGATCTCCAGATCCAGCCCAGTGGATATCGGTAGAGGCCAGACACTTGCGTGGCTAGATCCAGAACCTCAGGCAATCAGCAGATCATCAATGGGTAATTAGATTACCCAGTATCAAGGTAAAATTAATTAGATTTAATTTAATTTATTTTTTTTAATTATCAAATTATAAAATTAGATCTGAAAAATGTCAGATCTGATTAGGATCTAAGAGAAAATTTTTGAAATATACTTTTCGATCCAATCAGATCTGAACAAACCTGATCCCAGAAAATTAGAATTTTTCTTCAGCCAGTAGCAAAGGAATTAATTTCTGTACCAATCGAAGTTACCATCTAGCAATGATTCCCGACGTCCAAATAGGTCGAATGTATGCAAAGCAACATTCTTAAAACTTTGGCCCATGGTAACTATATAATTCATCCCTATGATCAATAATGCTCAAGACGACTTTGAGTATGCTGTCAAACACTTATACAAGTCATCTCTATTGTGTCTCAAAATTTTACAAATTTCATGACACCTCACGAGGATTACCAAGGCCTAGGTTTTGCTAAATTGAAACATAGCGAGTCATTCTCTTTCTGAAGTTAATCAAAAGTGGTCAATCCTATCTTGACTTACACACTGACTTCACAAGTACTTGACTATATCTAGAAATCTTTTGAACCTATATTAGAAATATAGGCAGTCCGACACCAAAGTATAATGAGTTGCTTGCAAGTCATCGTGGTGATCTTAGGTCAGAGGGACACTTATATCCATTGGCCTTAGCTAGCTACTCTTGATAGTAGAGTACTACATTGATCATGTTCAGTACAGATGTACTCCTATATCTCACCTAGATACCATACCAGTGTCTCCACACTATTTGGTTATGAGAACAATCAACGCTTATATTATACAGCGATCTACACTCGATTAGTTATCGTTCTTGTTAATAACTTATCATTTGATCGTGAATAATTTAAGAACCATCCGATAAATCCTTCTTTATCGATTGATTATAGTTCTAAGAACTTCATCATAATTTAGGAGTTCATTTAAGGAAGATAGAACTTTTATGATGAATCAGCTAAATAACTATTATTATTAGATAATTTATATACTAATTTCAATCATCTACCACTTAGATGATTGACTTTAGGATACATTTTTCAATAGATCTTCCATGGGTTCTCTCTGTTCTTTCATAAGATCATCCCGGACATCTAACCCATCAATTGGGCAAGGGTCAGTCTACTCACCCCTTTGTAGGGCAATTGAGTAGCAATGTCTTGCCAAAACTTTGTCTCCTCTGACCTCTCCAATCCTACAGTTTGTTGAAAACTTCATCTTTAAATAGTAGGTCAACACTACTGTTCGAAGTGCATTAAGGCCAGGTCGGTCAAGAATAACATTGTAAGCGGATGGAGCTCTTACTATCAAAAAATCAACTTACACCCTGGACCACCTCGGATATCATCCTGCAGCCATATTTAACATTATCACACATTCAACCGGTATCACATCACCAATGAAACCGACCAATGGAGAATTTATTGGTTCGAGTTGGTTATTTGGTATAGACATTATGGCAAAAGCATCATAAAATAAGACATCGATCAAACTTTCATTATCTATAAGAACGCAGCGTACACCATAATCTACTATATATAAAGTTATTACAACCATATCATTGTGCGGAAACTGAATTCCATGTGCATTTTCTTTAGTGAAAGTAATGGGTTCCTCAGTTCTCCATCTTTTAGTTGGCCACTCAGATCCACTGGCCTCCTCTCATCGAAGTCCCTTGGAGATGGTACTGATGATGTCGAGGGGTGGCCGATCTTCTTGATGCTCCTTCCTCCTTGGTGGTTCTAGTTGTGGCAGTGCCCTCGATCGGTCTTCTCTTATCTTAGGCTGATGTCGTAGGAATCGATCAAGCCGACCTCATTTGATGAGCTCCATGATCTCGTCTTAAAGCTAAATGCATTCTTCAGTATCATGACCGTGGTCATGATGGTTTAGATAGTACTTATTAGGATTGTGCTTGCCAAGATGAGTGTGCATCCTTTCCAACCTCGGTAACTGCTCCTTGATTTCTATCAGCACCTAAGTCTTCGAAGCATTGAGGGGGATGTAGTTCTGGAACCTTTTGGAGGGAGAGCCGCTTCATGCCCTTCTATCAGGGCTTCTTTGATGGTGAGCTTGAGAAGGAGTTCGGGCTTGCTTGTGCTCTGGGGGAGTCCAAGAGCATGGTCGAACTTCATTCGGCTTCTCTTCAACTATGGGCTTGCTAGACCTATCCGCTTGTCGCTCTCTTGTAGCTTCTTGGTCCTTCAGTTTGAAGGCTTCTTCAGCTCGGGCATAGCCTTCAACCAGAGCTACCAGGTCCACGAAGTTTCAAAGATATTTCTTCTTCAAGGAGAATAGCAGATCATTCTTTTGAAGGCCGCTATTCAGTGTGGCTATGATAATGGACTGGTCCAAATTTTGGACCTCCAGTGTAGTGGCATTAAAGCGATTGATATAAGCTTGGTTGGGCTCTCCTTCCTATTGCTTGATAATGATGAGGGAGTCTGAGCCTCTTATTGGATGTCAGCTGTTGAAAAAATAAGCTGCATACTGGTGGCTCATTTGATCGAAGGAGAAGATCATACCTGACTTCAGTATCAAGTACCAGTTTCTCGCTGCTTCCTTCAGAGTAGATGAAAAAGCTCAACACAAGTTGATGTCTGGTGTGCCATGAAATAGCAGCATAGTCCGAATGGCCTCCAAGTGGTCAACCAGATCAGTGATCCTATCGTAGCTCTTGAATTGGGGGAACTTGAAGTTTGGTGGAATTGACTCTTGCATGATTCTTTAGGAGAAAGGAGGGATGGTGCAGATGTTTTCATGGTTAGCCAGGGCAGCATGGCAGAGCTCTTCAATCCATCGATCTATTTCCTAAAGTTTTTGATCGAGGGCTTCATCTTAATCATGGATCTTAGAAGGTTTTCGACTATAGATGGAAAAGGTTTTCTTCGGAGAAGAATCATGATCCAAGTAGGAGTCTTCTACCTTCTATCTATCCTTCTTAGGAGTATCGGGCCTACTGTCACAAGTATGCCTTCTTGGAACTGATTCTTGACATTCTGATGGAGGGTTTTCTGGTCGGACTATCATCAGAGGTTGCTGCATGGCCTGCACCATTTTGATGAGGCCTCGGACCTACTGCTCTGGATCCACCATTATCGCTGGTGGAGGAGGTTATGGTGCTAGTGATGGTGTTGAAGCAGATGGATTTGGCTCAGATCTAACAATAGCAGTGGTGGATCTATAAGTGGTTGTCTTCTCTAGAGGCATTTTTAAGATTGAGGGAAAGAATGAAGATGAACCTTGAAGGAGAAAATACATAGAATCAACTAAGCACTCCTTTTAGAATAAGGGCTCAGGGTTCCTTCCTCTAGTGTCAATTCTATTAGTGCAGAATCTAGTTGATGTCGGATTGAGCTAGAGTTAGGGAAGAAGAGGTTGCCACTTGTAACCTATAAAATAAAGTTTCATTCGGAGTTGAGGGTGGTGGCTCCGGCCAGATCCTCTGACGATCAAGTCAGCTCTTCTAGCCAACAAAAATCAAATGCTCAAGAAATTAAGAAGCATAGTAACAAGGAAGAGAATCAGAGCATAGAAAAAATATATCTGAAGGATCTTTTTTATAGATGGAGCTTGTAACAAACTAATGGTGACAGCTGTAACTGCCAGGTAGTGGGCTTTTCAGGCCACGTGGAGTTTATTACGAAAGGTGGTATCCATTGTTGTGATGTGTCAATCCATTGAAATTTAATAGTTGAAGAGCTTCGAAACTCAATAGTTTTGAAGAGGCTCGGGCTTCTATGAGGTCATCCGTGTATAGGTTGATTCGTATTCAGTTGATAGTCAAATTCATGCGAGTGATGAGCTCCCTCCTGGTGACTGAAAGGAGATCAGCAGGAGCAAGGCCGTCTTAGGAGGGGGTCAACTAGAAAAACGCCGAGTGGAAGGAGGTCGGCCAAAAGAAGCTTGCCTGTTGATCAAAAGGAATTCATTTATCATGAGTTTAGTTAGAGAAAATTGTTCGAAGGGAATGCGACTGAAGGAGATCATCCAGAAGGAGACTGGTGGAGAAGTCTAGTGGGTGTATGCCAGAGCAATCCGGTAGACTGAAGGGTGGAGGAAATTTGGCTTCTCGAAGGTTGTCTAGCAATTAAGAGGAGTTCGGCTAATGAGATAACTCGGTCAGCGAATGCTAGGGGTGGATGATTAGGATACTCTTGCAACTCATCCATTTCTTTGAAGCTTAGTCATTCTCGAGATCGTCCGAGGGCTAATAAAAGGAGGATAGGGCCCTTTTGCCTGCATATTCAAAATTCTCAATACGAGGATTTAGAGGTGCTATACTCTTCATAGGTTGTCGAAGTTTGTCCAAGATGAGGCTCTGTCGTCAAGCTAGGTTGTGTCGGATTTGAACACTTGATTGCTTAGAAGACTACTATCATTGTTCGAGCTCATCTAGGTAAAATGCATAAGATCTTGTAGATTCTGGAGTTATCTAAGAATGTTGGCGATCGAAACATGGAAGGTCGGTCAAGAAGTCCAAATTGGAGGTCTGCAATCTTGGCGCTAAGCAGAAATTCCTCACTGGCCAAAGTTAGCCATGATTATCATCATCGGACGAGGTCACCCCAAGACCTGGCATCCTGTTGGACTTTGGCAAGTGACGATTTGCCCCTAATAAAACTATTTCAATTATATGAATATGTTTAGATTAGATCTAAAGTAGTTTCATGCTTATTTTACTTGCATATTAATGATGAATCAAACATGCAGCTTAGTTGGTAGAACCATGTTGTAAAAATATTTTACAAATATAAAAATTATTTCCAATACGCCGAACCCCAACCCTCAGTCCAAAACTTAATTGAGAATTAAAAAGTTGCTTGATTAAGATCTAGGATTGTGAATTGAAGATCCTAAGACATAAATCATAATACATTGGGTTAAATAGATTAGTGGGGATTAGGTTCATTAATTGGGTTAGACCTAGGGTTAGATTAAAGATTGGACTTAATTAGAGAATTGATTGAATCTAATCAATTGTTGTCTTAGATTAAGTCAAGGATTCTCTAGATCAATTACAATAGTTGTAGTTGGTCAAGTCCATGTCTTTAATGAGATCCAAGATGGATTTAATTTTTAGCTATGTAGTCTAGCATGAACTATTAGGTTGATCTAACCAAGATTAATTAAACCAGTTGGTGTCTATGGTAAACTAGACTGGTAGTCTTTAATTAACAGCCTACTTACCTACTTACTTGGCTTCTTGGTCAAATTATGTTTTGATTGGATCACTTGACTATTCAAGCTAACCCATATTAGCTAGGTAAATCAGTGTGATTGATTTAGGTGCTCCTAAACTAGCCTATTAATGATCTTCCTTCAGCTGACTTGGTGAAGTCAGTGGGAGGATCATAACAAACTGGTTCATCTGACCTTCCTTCTTCTTAAAAATTAAATCTTCTAAAATTATAAGTTTCCTAAAATCAAATAGTTATTTTGATAACTAGATTATAGCCTCCCATTAAGTGGATGATAATGGATCCATTTGTTGGATAATCATTGGAGGCCTAAAGGTCTGGTGCTTATTGACTAATGAAATTATCACTCACTATATGATTTCTTGGCTACATCTTTCTAAATGGTGCTTAAATTAGCCAAAGAAAGTTGGGCCTAATCATTTATTAGTTTGATGGACCAAGTATGGTCATGTTAATGGTTGGATCTAACCAAACTTTTTCAGTGGAGGTCAAAACCTACTGATTAGGGATTGGGGCAAAAAAATTAATTACTAAAAATTATTTAGAGAAACAATTGGTTATGAACCTACCCTTAGATGTACATGGGTTGGCCAACCAATATTGGGCTCATGTGCAGTCTATATGGATTCTAGTACCCACCAAAGAATTAGGATAATTTCTTGAGTTGGAGTTTGAGGCAACCAATTCGAATAAAATAGTGGGAGAATCTTTTGATTAAAGTTCAAATTTTTTTGTTTAATGAATCAATTACTAATTAGGTTATATTTTTTTTTGCAGATATGGCCACTTTTTTAAAGCTTCGATCATTGTTGGATAATGATAAGTTGGTGGGACCCAACTTCAGTAGTTGGTGCTGAAAGTTAAAGATAGTCCTGGAGCATGAACGAATCCTATATGTGTTGATTAATTTTGCACCTAAGGAGCTAGCTACCAATGCACATGGAACAATCAAAGACACTTACTGGAAGTGGCTCAGTGACCAAACCATGGTGTGCTGCATTATGCTGGCTATCATGAGGATGAGTTCAGTCATAGATTCGAGATGGCTTAGACACAAGATATGCTTCAAGTATTGGAGGATTCTTTTAGCACACTCGATGACCTTGAAAGGCACAAGACTAGTTATGCCATCTTCAATGCCAGGATAAGGGATGGTGCTTCTATCACTAATCCTATACTGTACATGATCGAGCTGATAGAGTGATTGAGTAAGCTCATCCTTTTCTTGCATAAGTAGCTTCGGAAAGATGCAATACTAAACTCACTACCCAAGTTCTATCTCCCATTCCTCTCTTATTATAGAATGACAAAGCCTGAAGTTGACTACCATGGGTTATTGGGATTGCATCAGAACATCTATAAGGACCACCAACTGCACAAGGAGTCGGTGAACTTAGTGGGAGGTTCGTCTTCTGGTTCTGAACCCTTTAGAAAGAAAAAGAAGAACAAGAAGAAGAAAGCAAAGAAGGTACAAGTTCAAGCTGGGACATCTATGCAGGGCTAGATTAGAAAGATCAAGCCCGATAAGAGTCAAGTTGAATGCTTCTTTTACAAGAAGCGAGAGCACTGGAAGAGGAACTGTCCTTAGTACATTGCCTTCCTGGATCCGAATAGGTAGAGAAAGAAGCAAGCTACTGTTGGGCAAGGTATTTATATAAAAGCTCCTTGCAATAATATTACTGATTGGGTATTGGATATCGATAATCCTTACCATATTTATAATTCATTGCAGAGGATGCAGGTCAGTAGGAGATTCGAGCAAGACGAAAGGTTCCTGAACGTTGGAGATGGAAGATCAGTTCTAGTTCTAGCTTTAAAAATCCTAAAACTTGTATTTGAGTCCCGTACTATTGTTCTTAATGATTATCATTTCTATCTCAGTTTCTTTTTAAATATCATTTTCGTAGGCCTTCTGGCCAAAAATAATTATGAAATTTTAATAAAAAAATAAGTTTGTAATATCATTATGAATGGTGTTACTATTTTTTATGGATATATGAATAATGGTGTGTATATGCTATCATGACCTATTAACATAGTCTATTCAACTAGCAAGCACCCTACATTAGATAGTGTGTCAGATATCTACTTATGGCACTATAGACTAGGTCATATAAATAAGAATAGGATAAACATGTTGATTTAAGGGAGAATTCTTGAAGTTAGTGATTATGAATCACATCCAACCTATGAGTCCTATCTTCTTGGTAAAATGACCAAGTCACCTTTTACTGAAAAAGATAAGAGAGCCACTAAGCTCTTAAGTGGAGGATCTGGTGTGGTGCTCCCAAGGCTTGGGGGGCCATGGAAGGAGTCAGGGTGTTGGCTCTAGAATACTATGATGGGTGTGGTCCTAGGGCTAGGATAGGAGTTGTCGTAGGGTGAAGGTGTTTTAAATTTTTAACTCTTGAAAATATGAATCGTCATTATTATTAACTCAAAGGATGTATCACAAACACTTTAAATACACATTATGATAGAAAATAATTCTTTTATTAATTTATAGTCAAAATTATAAAACTACCCTTAGAAGTATATTACAAGTGTTTAGCCAATCTGGCTTGTAGGGAACACATCTAACATGCCCAAGAGTTGGGTGCCCTAAGTCTAGTCCTATTTGGATGCCTCTTGACTAGGTATTTGACCTAGTCATGGATTTCTCTATATCTCCATATGTAAAATGAGTTTTGATCTAATTTTTTCATGGATTACACATATGAGAGAGGCCATTATGGGCATAAAAAATTTGAGAAAGAAGCCTAGGGCATGGGTTTTTGTGAAGACACCAATCAAGATGTCTTGGTGAGAGATGAAAGAAGAAGAGGAGAGTCTTCTTCTAGGATTTTTCTTCAACTTCTGTTCCTCCATCTTTGTGAGTGTTTGAGAGGTCTCTCAGCATCATGAATCATCTTCCTCAACTTTTGAAAGTTGGAGAGTCCATGCTTGAAGAAAGAAAGATCCAGATCAACCATTGAAGAAGGATTAGAACAGTACTAGCATACTGTGCAGATTTTTGAGCATCGAACTTTAGATCTACGATCGAGGGCTCATGTGGATAACTGGTAGAGACTGGACATGTGTGTGGCTAAAAGCAACCATTTCAAGCCTAGATCAGTGAATTAAGAAACTCAAGATTCAAAGGTAAGGGTGATATGATCTCTCTAATTACATGTTTAGATTTGATCTGGAGTAGTCTGTTGTTGAAATGATTAACATGTAGTTAATTTGATATTTATTTTTTAATTTAACAGAATGCTTTAATGATATTGTAGGATCCTAGATCTAGGATTTTATGTTATATTATTTATAATTTAATATGATTAATTCATCTCTTCCACTGTTATTTTGAAAAAGTTTCAAAAGCTAACCCTAGAATCCTAGATCTAGTCTATTTAATATTTTTTTGGTGAGTTTCTCACATATCTGAGAGAGAATGGGATTCTCTTCTAATGGACTCCTCTAAAAACACTATAGCAAAATGGTGTATCTAAAAGAAGAAATCAGACTTTGTTAGACATTGTCCAATCCATGATAGGTTTTACTAGCCTACATATCTCCTTTTGGGAATATGCATACAAATCGGCTTGCTATTTTTTAAAAAAGGTTCCAAGTAAGTCTATAGTTAAAATTTCATATGAGATGTGGACAGGGCATAAGACAGTACTCTTACACCTTTGGATCTAAGGGTGTCTGGCTTACGTCAAATGTTTAATGATAGATAAACTTCGACCTAGGTCTAACAAGTATACTTTCATAGGATATCCAAAAGAAACTAAAGGATAGTATTTCTACCATACTGATGAGCAAAAGGAGTTTGTCAGTCTCAAGGCAATCTTTTTAGAAAAGAAGTTTCTTAGTGAAGGAACTATTCTCTTTATGATTTAATTTGAGGAAGTTCAATAAGTAGAAAAGTCGGTAAAGTAGTTGAATCTGAATCGGATTTGATTAGATCAAATTCGAAGCCCAATATACTTGCCCCTTAAGGTGATCTAGTAGAGTACTGCATCAGTCAGACAGATACTATAGTTTCTTGATCTAAAAAGGTGATCTTATCGAACTCAATGAGAACAATGAGGATCCGATCACCTACATGGATGCAATACAGCGATCTGATTCCGAGAAATGGTTTGAGGCCATGAAATTCAAAATGGACTCCACGAAAGTTAATGATGTATAAGCATTGGTTGACCCATCTAAAGGGATTAAATCCATTGGGTGTAAGTGGATCTTCAAAAGGAAAAGAGGTGCAGATAAGAAAGTGGATACCTATAAAGCTCGTCTAATTACTAAGGGATATCGTCAACGTTATGGTATTGACTATGATAAGATAATTTCTCCTATGGCAATGCTCAAATCCATTCAAACTATGCTTGCAATAGCTGGCCATCTAAACTATGAGATCTGACAGATAGATGTGAAAGTAGCTTTTCTGAATGAAGAACTGGCTAAACAGATATATATGATACAACCTAAAGGGTTCACATCTATAGACGAGTCCAAGGTATGCAAGCTTTAGGGATCTATTTATGAATTGAAGCAAGCATCTCAAAGTTGAAACATGCATTTTGATAAGATGATCAAAATGTATGGCTTCATTAAAAATGGAGAAGAGCCTTGCATTTATAAGTGGGCAAATGGCTTAGTTATGGTATTTCTTGTATTATATGTGGATGATATTCTCTTAATTGAAAATGATATTCCTGTACTACAAAAAATAAAAATTTGGTTGTCATCTCAGTTCTTCATGAAGGACTTAGAAGAAGCATCGTACATCCTAGTGATGAAGATCTATAGGAATAGATCTAAGAGGATGCTTGGGTTATCCTAGTCCACATACATAGATATTGTGCTAAAGCGGTTTAGCATGGAGAATTCCAAAATGGGCTATCTTCTGATAGGCCATGAAATTTTTCTCTCTAAGAAGATGTCTGACAACTCCAGAAGAGAGAGAGTATATGAGTAGAATCCATATGTGGGATCTATTATGTACACCATGGCGTGTATGAGACCAGATGTGGCATACTCACTAGGAATAGTGAGTAGATACCAATCTGATCCAGGGGAGAACTACTGGAACGTTGTGAAAACTATCCTTAAGTATTTGAGAAGTACTAAGAACCAGTAGCTAGATTGTGGTGAGTTAGATTTAAAACTTATGAAGTTTATAGACTCCAACTTTTAATTTGACCATGATGATAGCAAGAGTCTGTTGGGTAATGTGTTTACCCTTAATGATGGAGTTGTCTGTAGGAAGAGTTCCAAGCAGTACACTATGGCAGACTCAATTTGTGATGTAGAGTACATCGCGGCATCTGATGCTGGGAAGAAAGCTATGTGACTGAGAAAATTTATCATCGAGTTTGGAGTGGCATCCTTACTTGATGGTCCAGTCCTGCTCTACCGTGATAGCACTAATGCCATTGCTTAGATGAAGTAATCGAGGCACACCAACAAACAAAGCATACTCCACACTGCTACACCTAGTTTAGAAGATCGTGGATTGAGGTGATATCAATTTTTAAAAGATTGATACAAAGGAGAACCTGGCCAACCCATTCACTAAAGCCCTGATGGTAAAGGAGTTCAACAACCACAAGTCGAAGATGGGTATAACATATTGTATCTAGTGGCTTTAGGATATGTGGGAGTTATTGAAAAATGTGTCCTAAAGCCAATTGTAAGTTTATTAATCATTGTGCTATCTTTATAAATGTAAATGATTTACAATGAATAAAATAGTCATTTTGGCTTTTTTCATCATAAGTGTACATCTTCTAATGAACTCCTATATTGTGATAAAGTCCTTAGACTATTTAGATTCGATAAAAAAAGAATTTATTAATTAGTCCTTAAAATGTTCGTGACCAAATGATAGGTTGTGACCTAGGATAACAATGTTTATCGAGTATAGATCATTGTGTGACATATGGGTTGGTTGTTCTCTTAACCAAGGAGTGCGTAGACACTGATATGGCATATAGGTGAGATATAGGGGTATATCATCGCTGAACATGACCAACTCTAGAGCATTCTGCTATCAAGAATTGCTCCGATGGGATATGAATATAATTATCTCTCCAACTCGAGATCACTACGGTGACTTGCAAGCAACTCACTATGATTTAGTGCCGGACTACCTAAATTTCTAATTCAGTGATAAAAGATTTTTGAGTATAATCAAGTACTTATGAAGTTAGTGCATGATCAAGATGGGATTGACTGCTCCAAGAGTCTGGAGATAATGCATCATTGTATTTTAATTGAGCAAAACCTTATCTAGGGTAATCCATGTGCTGGATTTGATTATTTGAAATACAACGTAGATGACTTATTCAAGATTGATAGTTAAACCCCGTATTGTCCTCTAAGTATTCATGGTAAACAGGATGAATTATATGGGAACCATATCCATATGGGTTCTAGAATATTATTTTATATATTTAATCTATTTGACTGTCGGGTACCATTACTAGATGATAACACTGATTACTATAGAAATCTGCTCCTATGCTACTAGCTTAGGTTCGAACCTATGGGATCATACACATTAGAGATTTCAATCTAATTGGATGGTTGATCAATGATTATAAATCATTTTAGGATCAAACAATTAATACGATTAATGTTTGATCTAGTGCAAGTGTTGTAGGAGGATTAACTAGCAATCGGATTGCTAATTGACTCAATTTGATTGAGCATTTGGACTGAGAACGAGTCTAATTGAATGAGATATAATTAGGTTTGGTTTAGGCTTGATTAGGTTAAGTCTAATTGATTTATAGGATAAGCCAATTGCTAAAGAGAATAATTTTCTATTCGATTAGAACTTGAGTGCACCTAATTTTGCCCTTGATTAAAATTCAAACCAAAATTAAATATAATTTAATCTAATTTGAATAGTCTTCTAATTGGACTAGGATCATAGCAAATTAGGTTGCATCAATTCTAATTTGATTGGGCTTAAAATTTGGTTTGACCAATCCAAACATACGAGCCTAGTTTGACTAGGACTCTCTCCCTTGCACCAACTCACCCTTCCCATGCCATCTACCTTAATTTTTTGCATGAGATCCCTCATGCTTGAAGGAAAAATCAGGTTTTCCTAACGTAGGATGCATCTGATCGAATCAGATTTGCAATGGAATAATTTTAAAAATATTCTATGATCGAATCAGATATGAGAGTTTTTAGATTTGATTATATTAATTTAAAATTAAAAATAAAATAAAAAAAAAGTGATAATCGTTATCACCTAATCAGGTAAATTGTTTATCCATTATGATGATCTGACGACTGATCCGAGGTTCTGATTGAGCTGTGCACATGTTCGGCCACTACAAGTATCCACTTGGGTTAGATCTGAAAGTCTCCTACTTTTGGATCTGATCTTCAAAGATCAGATCTGAAATCAATCTAGTGTGCCTTTGATCTAATCTCCGGCAGTAGCATGTCCATCTCACAATCAGGGAATCAACAACGCAACCATCGCAGGATCAGCAACCCATCTCATGTTTGCTGATGTACCCAACTCTTTGGGCATGAGGAGAGGGAGAGGAGTAGGAAGAGGGCATAAGAAAATAGTGGGAGAGGCAGGGCTTCACCGTGGTATCAAAATTAATGCCAACACCTTTGGCAAGAGGTCTATTTATAGACCAAAAGTTATAGTCCCTATGCATATGACTTTGAGCAGGTCAAAGCTAACATGCAGAAGAACTCTCCCATGAAGTCCACACCACAATCTAAATTTCTTCTCATTTTGTCACACAAAATGAATGGAATTAGTGCACCAACAAGTTTGGATAAATCAAAGTTGGCGCAGATAACAACTCTCCCAGAGTTTGAATGGATTCAAACAATTTGACCCATTCAAACTTCATTTAAATGGGTAACTACCCATGCCTATGCAAAGTGGGTGAACATCAAAGGGGAGAGGGACATGCATCCTCCTAGGGCTCTCTCTCCTCTCATAACATCTAAGGGCATGCATCCAAGAGAAAATTTCAAGGGTGCGCACCACCTCTTTCTTTCCTGCATAAATGGGTCAACATTGACCCTTGTTTCTTTCCATCTTATAGGATTTAAGACAAAGCCTTTTCAAGTCCCATCCAATGGATTTATGTTAAGTCCTAATCAAGTAAGAACAATCTTGATCAGGCCAGGACTCGATCTAGTCACATCAAGAAAAATTCATCTAGAATTTTTGGGAGAGGCTAGTCCAAATTTTATCTCATGATTTTAGGACAAGTCCTAATCTGGGGAAGATAACCCTTTATCTTGTTCCTCTCTCATAGGATTTAGGACAAGCCTTGATCAGGCCAGGATAAGGTCCAGTCAGATTAAGACAAATCCCTATAGAGTTTTTGAATGAGCCTTGTACAAATAGTTCTAGAAATTAGCAGGTCTTGTCCTGTTTCCATCCGATGGATTAGGACAAGCCTTGATCAGGTTAGGACAATACTTTTTTGACTTGGATAAGTTCCAATCAAACTAGGATAGAGCCATACAATGCTCTTGGATAAGCCAAATCTAATTTGACTTAGTGGATACGAACCAGAAAGATGATAGAAGGAGAATATTAGGTTCAATCATGTGCTAGTATGATTTTCTTAAACCTAATTGAATCTAATCCAAATCAATCAAACTGGGTTAGCTTAATTGGTGACATCTAGACCCAAATTCTTATTTGTGTGATATAGTTAGATTCAGTTCTGTATGAAAATGGGACATGTCATGAGTTCCATCAACGATATCAACGAAACACCTTTCAATGGATCAGAACTTTTCTAATTCATCCAATTAGAATTATCGATGATAAGATAATTCTAATTGATCCCAAAATCTACAAGTGACACCTAGTAGTATATGGTGGCAATCCATCAGAACCAAAACATAAACCTCTTGGTGCAGCTACCTATGTGATTGGATTCTTCTATCTTGAGCCCCAATGGGATTATGGTTAAGGTGAACTCGTCAAACCCAACACCTATCATATGAATGAATCATTCAATTCGATTTCGATGTGAAATACTAAAAGAAACTTTTTTCGATTATTTCACACTATCATGGCCATGGATTTTAGGACTCGATTTCATAATCATCATAGGATCACTCCTCTATCGAGGTTGATAAATTCCATCTTGGTGCAATCCAATTCTTACAATGAACATGCTATAGCCAACATATACTTCAGTATTTCGAATGGCTAGGAGACCGAGTTATGGTGTAGTCAAAATATAACACTCTCAATGTGAACTACCGATGCACCTTAGGTCAAAGAACCAGACACACACTGCAGCATCGAGCTAGTCATCGATGAGAAGGTAGGCTCTCTTATGACCACTCAAGGTGGTCACGCTCAGTGCCCATGATCTCAACAAGTATCTATACTCTCACTCTGATGTCTCCACATTATAGACTCAAGACTCATCTATATTAAGAAAATGATCGTACACCAATCTTTCAGATCGATCACCATCCTCGTGATGATCCTACAATCGAGAATAGTGTATGAGATAATTATGATAACTCATGCCTTAAATTATCAACCCTTAAGAATATGTGTTATCATTCCTATTAACTCAATAGATATATCATAGACATCTTTATTAGATGTGTGCCCTAGAAGCCAAATTAGCTAACACTTGTAATACATTTCTAACAATAATTTTATAATTTTGACTATAAATTAATAAAAGGATTATTTTCTATCATAGTATATTTTTAAAGTATCTATGATACATACTTTGAGTTAATGATAATGATAATTCATATTTTTAAGAGTTGAAAATTTGAGACATGAATTTTCATAATTAACTCATAAATAGCTTCCGACCGTAGGATCATCACGAGGATGGTGATCAATCCAAAAGTTTGGTATACGATCACTTTTCTAGGATAGATGTGTCTTAAGTCTATGGTGTGGAGACATCGGAGCGAGAGTATAGGTACTCATTAGAAAATGAGGGCACTGAGCATGACCTCCTCGAGCAATCATAAGGAAGTCTACCTTCTCATCAATAACTGACTCGATGCTGCAGTGGTGTGTCTGATTCTTTGACCTAAAGTACATCCACAGTTTATCTTGAAGGTATTATAGTTTGACTACACCAGAACTCAATCTCCTAGCCATTCAAAATCTTGAGATGTATGTTAGCTATAGCATGTTCATTGTAGGAATTGGATTGCACCAATAGGGGATCTATCTATCTTAGTAGATGAGGAGTAGCCCTATGATAATCATGAGATTGAGTCCTTAAGCCCATGGCCATAGCAAAGTGAAGATGATAGAAAGAGTTTCATATTGAAATCGAATCGAATGATTAATTCATATGATGGATGTTGGGTTTGACGAGTTCACCTTAATCCTAATCCAATTAGGGCTCAAGATAGAAAAATCCAATCACATAGATAGCTGCACCGAGAGATTTGCTTTTGATTCTGATGGATTGCCACCATATACTGCTAGGTGTCATTGGTAGATTTTGGAAGCAATTAGAATGATTTAGATGGTTGATCATTCTAATTATATGAATCAGAAAAGTTCTGATCTATCGAAAGGTATTTCGATGATGTAGATGATAGAGATCTTGACATGTCTCATTATTATAGGGAATTGAATCAAACTAGATCACACAAATAAGGATTTAGATCTGGATGTCATCAATTGGACTAATCCAATTCAATTGATTTGGATTAGATCTAATTAGGTTCAAAAAAATCATGCTAGCACATGATTGAGCCTAACATTCTTCTTTTGTAATTATTTTGGTTCATCTCGGCTGACCCAAATTTATTTGGGCTCACTCAAGAACCTTGTCCTAGTCTAACTGGAGCTTGTCTAGATCAAAAAAGAATTATCTTAATTTATTAGATGGACTTATGACAACACCTACCAATTACTGTCACTTGCTAATTCTTGTTTTTGAACATAGGTCAACAGTTCCTTGGACACCTAGACATGGGGCAATGCATCATGCGCCTATAGGAGAGCACTTGGGGCTCTTGTCCCCCTACTAAAAGAGGCAAGAGAGAGGATGCACATCACCCTAGGTGTGCACCCCATGTGGATAAGGGAAGGAGTCCCATACAGATGGGACTCCAGGGTGTTTTGATACGATCAAACACTAGGGCGCGAAAGACTCCTGCTCTATCTAGTATTGGCGCCACCTATGTGAATTTTTAAGGGACTCTCATCAGATTGGATCAGATGGCATCATCCCACTAATCAGATTTAGATCTGATTAAATGAAGGCCTCTGATTGGTCGGGATGATGTGGCACTGCATGGTGCAGCAGGATCTATTTAAATCCTATCTACGCCTAGGGTTATAGAGCTTTTTCTTTTCACCATGCTGCAAGGCTACCTCCTTTATTCTATGACTCCCTCTGATCCTCTCTCTCTCCTCTCCATAATCAAAGGAGTTGGGCATGGGTTCAAGTGCAATCCAAGAAAGAAAGGCTTTCAAATTAGGAAGAAGGCAGCACTGCTGAAAGAGACAATCGCTACTTTTTCAAAGAAGTTTTGAAGAACTTCAAGATCAGATCTAGATCTAATTTTTCAAAGAATGATTCAAAAGGAGAAGACCTTCATATCTTCCCTGAGCAGACATCAGTAGAGGCCAAGCACGTGCGTGGCTCCTTCCAGAACCTCAAGATCATTCAAGATCATTATAGGGTAATCTGATTACCTAAATATAAGGTATGAAATTAAATTAGATTTAATTTTATTTTTATTATATAATATTAGAACTTTAGGATCAGATCTGAGATGTCTCAAATCTAATTAGGATCATAAAAAAAATATATATATTCTTTCAGATCCAATCAGATCTGAATGATCCTATATCGGGAAAACATGGTTTTTCCTTCAACTGGTATCAGAGTTAGGTTGGCAATTCATCAAATCTATTTTAAGATCTGATTTAATTTTTATTTATGAATTGATATTAAAAAATTTTAAATATCACATTAGATATGATCAGATCTGAAATCAAAAAATTAAATATTTTATAATTTTGATCTATAATGTATGAGATGCATGACTAGACTAGGAATAGAATAGTTCTATATGTAGTCTAGTACAATCATATTATTAAATTAATTAAAATATAATTTTAAATTTAATTTATTTTTATTTTTAAATATTATAATTATTATAATCAGATTTAGAAAATAGAAAATAAAATTTTTAATTTTTATTTTATTCATATGAGATATGAAAGATGCATGCTTAGACTAGTTATAGAATACTCCTATAAAATATCTAGAATAGTTTTATTTTTGATATGATCAAATTTAAAATTTTATTTTTTAAATTTAATATGTGATATTTCATATCTGAAAGTATGAATGTTTAATTTATGTTATGATACATGAGATGTATGCAAAACATGTATAGATTAGATCTTTTGTATATGTGATGCATGATCTAACTAGTTTTATAGTACAAATTATATTTCTAATTAAGACATTCTTCTTGGTCATCCGATCATAAGAACAAAGTAGGATTTAAAAGCCCTCTCCTTCCATTCGATTGGGTATTTTTATGATGTGTAGGGGTGCTACACGTTCATTCTTAATTAAAAATTAAAACTTATTTTTCTACAAAATCCTAGATCCTAAAATCCTAAAATTTTATTACATATTTTGTTCATGAATCAAAAACTTAATTAAGAATTAAGATTATAAAATTAATTAGATCTAAGATATATTCATAAAATTAGGTTCGGGCTTTGGTAGCTCAATTAGGTCTAGCGGTTGATCAAACCGAATCAAGAGTTGGTTAGATGGGATCAAAGAAAACTTAGTTTTGACTAGTCTAATAGGATTAAGTCTGGGTCAAGATTGAATCATATTAAGATGTGACTCAATCAAGTCAAGAACTAATTTGGCTTCACGGTTCGTGCCTGGATTGTAGGCTAATCCAATTAGTTCTGATTTAATAATTTATTGTCTAAGGTAAGTCTGGCAAATATAACTGATTGATTTTTAATTGGGACCTACTCGATCTGAATGCGTTACTGTCAAGTTAATGGCATATCCCTTTTATCAGTCTCACTTACCTGACCATTTGTATCGATCCAGTTCTGATTTGAGGTGGCTAACAATTCAAGCCAACCCATGCCACTAGGTTAGTCATAATTGTTATGACTAAGTCAAGTCATGTTTAAAAAGATCTAAATTAAATATCCCTAAGAAAATATTAAGTCTAAGGTTTTCCACCATTGTAGATATGTGGATCCTTCCCCGGGTTGATTGTTCTCGACTGGATACAGTGGTTTAGTTGAATTGGAAAGACATAACCATGTCAATTTGGCATTGAATGCTATGGGTTGAAGGATGGATTGGGTTCAATATTTGGATATGGTGAGGGACCCAATCAGAAATCCAATTCATGAAAATGGTGGGTCTAACTTAACTAAGAAGTGGATCAATATTTCGAATACGATGAGATTCATGAATTAAAGATTAGGTTTGGATGCACCATGATTAAAGAATCATTGGATAAAAGTTATCCATTCATCGGTTGACCCATCATCAATAACTATTAGCTGAGGTGATGAGCCAGTCGGTTGGACTGCACACCCACTTGAAATAAAAAATCATGAAGATTTTCACATCTTTGCCAAGGGAGTGTAGAGATCCAAGAAAATAGTGGAGCCTAATTTGTTTAAAAATAAAATCCCTAAGCAAATTGATTAAGTCTAATTTTAAAATCTAACTAGGAACTTTGACTCTCTACAGGAAGAAGTCTGCATCCAACCCATTAGCTCATATCCTGGACACCCATAGACTGACCGAACCCAACTACAAGGATTGGCTCTGAAACTTCAAAATTATTTTAGGTTCCAAGAAGTTAACTCATGTGTTGGAATAGAATTCTTCCACCTTTCCAGTCCGTCCATCCACTGATCAGAGAGTATCTCTCGAGAAGTGAATGGATGAAGATAATAAAGCCTGGTATTACATGTTGGGCTTGATATCTAATGAGCTCCAGCACCAACATGAAGACATTAAGACTAGCCACCAAATGTTGGCTCACTTACAAGAGTTGTTTAGTGAACAGAGTCATGCAGCAAAATATCAAGTCACTAAGAGACTATTTAAGGCTCAGATGCATGATGGGCAGTCGATCCAAGATCATTATCTGATGATGATCAAGGACTTAGAAGAGCTTTAGAAGCTTGGTGTCAAGTTAGATCAGGATCTATAGATTGATATAATTTTACAGTCCTTGACTGATGCATATGGATAGTTCATCATGAACTACCATCTACATAAACTTTAGAATAGCTTGGCTGAGCTCATGAACATACCGGTTACTACTAAGCTTTCTATGAAAGATTCTAAATGCTCAGTACTTGCTGTGAAATGGACTTCTTCTATGAGAAAATATTTTGGAAAGAAGAAGAAGTTCGTGAAGAAGCAGAAGGTGGATGGTGGAAAGAAGAAGGCAGAGCTGAAGAAGAAGATTGATAAGGAAAAATATTTCTATTATAACACTGACGGTCATTGGAAGCAGAACTGTCCCTTGTACCTAGCCAGCTTGAAGAACAAGAAAGAGGCAGGTCCTTCAGAAGTTATGCTCGTTATAGAATCTAATTTTATGATTTTTTCTGCATCTAGTTGGATGCTTGACTCTGAATCGAGTGCTCACTTGTGCACTTCTATGCAGGATGTTGAGGATGGTAGGAGGCTGAGGGATGGTGAGATGATCCTACACATACAAAATGGAGCAAGAGTTGCTGCTGTAGTCATGAGAACCTACTCACTGCAATTACCATCAGGATTAGATTTAGTTCTTAGAGACTATTTTTATGTGTCCCAAAACCGATCGTCAGCCTATTGATGGTTGAGCTACTTAATATTTATAATTGATTCATTAATAAATAAAATATATTTTTGATATTTTTTCATCATAAAGTATTCATCTTCTAAGGAACACCATTATTGTGATGAAATCTTTAGGACTATTTAGCTTTGATAAAGAGAGGATTTATCGATTAGTCCTTAAATTTGTTCACGATCAAATGATAGGCTGTTAATAAGGACTACAACAACTATCAAGTATAGGTTGCTGTATGCCATATAGGTTGATTGTCCTCTTAACCAAAGAGTGTGGAGGTACTGGTATGGCATATAGGTAAGATGTATGGGTACATCACCATTGAACGAGACCAACTCCAAAGCATTCTACTGTTGAGAATGTTTCTAATGGGATATAGGTATAAGTGTCCCTTAGACCTGAGATCATCTCAGTGTCTTACAAGCAACTCATTATGCTTTGGTATCAGATTAACTAAATTTTTAATTCAGTAATGGAAGGTGTCTCGGCATAGTCAAGTACTTGCAAATTCACAGTGTAATCAAGATGGGATTGACCACTCCAAGAGTTGGAGAAGAATGTATCACTATATTTCAATATAGCAAAACCATGGCCATGGTAATCCATCAGATGGATTTGGTATTTTAAAATACAATATGGACAACCTGATTAGAGTTGATAGTTGAACTTTGAGGTATCTTATGAGCATTTTTGTCAAGGGGATGAATTATATGAAAACTATATCTGCATGGGTTCTAAGGATGTTGTTCTATACATTCGACCTATCCGACCATCAGGTACCATTGCTAGATGGTCACTTTGATTGAAACAAGAATCTATTCCTATACTACCAACTTAGGTATGGACCTATGAGGTCACACACATTAAAGCTCATGATCTGATTGAATGGTTGATCAACGATTAAGAATTGTTCTAGGGTTAAACAATCAATACAATTGGTGTTTAACCTAGTGCAAGTATTGCAGGAGGATCGATTAGCAATTAGATTGCTAATTGACATAATTTGGCTAAGCCAGAGGGCTGAGATTAAGTCTAATTAAATATTATTTAATTATATTTAGTTTGGGCATGATTGGATCAAGTCTAATTGGCTTATTGGATAAGCTAAGTGCAAGAAAGAACTAGTCCTAGTTCAATTAGGACTTGGTTCAACCCAATTTCTAATCATATTAAAAATTAAATCAAAATTAATTCTAATTTCATCTAATTTAATTAGTTTCTTAATTAAATAAAGATCTATTTTAATTAAGTTAAATAAATTCTAATTTTATTTGGTCTAAAGATCAAGTTGGACCAAGTTAAATTGGAAGTCCTAGGGAGACTAGGACTTGTATCAACCCAATCTCCAATTCAATTAGAAATTAAATCAAAATTAAATTAAATTTAATTTGATTTAATTAAGGTCTTGGTTGGATTAATACCTATTCTAATTGGGTTTAAATAAATCTGATTTTATTTGGTTAAAATATTTTGTTTGACCAAGTCAAATTAGAAGTCCTAGTATGACTAGGACTTTCCTAACCTTGCGCCACCATAGCCCACACCCCCCACGCCCATTTTTCTTTATTTTGTGCATGATATCTCTTCTCCCTGATCATCACGCACACCCCTCTCTCCCTCCTTTCCTCACAAGATAATTTGTTGGAAGACCAAGTCAAAAGGGGAGTTAGTTTCGCTTTAGGATTCTATGAGATAGAATACTTATTGCCCAAAACACCTTTCCTTGAGAGCCGCCCCCTCCTTTATTAATTCTTCTCTTATTCCATGTGAGAAACCTCTTTTTTTGTGCACCTTCCTTGCTGGTCCACACCAATTACTATGGAGGAGGTGCCCAAGAGTTGGGCGCCCCTTGTCTTGCCCTATTTGACCTTTCCTTGTCTAGTTTTTGACCTAGACAAGGACTCTTCTTTTTATATAAATTTTGGATGAATTTTAGCCTAATGTTTTTGTAAAATATATAGCCTTGGGAGAGGTTTTAGGTGTGCAAAAATTAGAGGAAGAGGATCCTTGGACATGGGTGTTCCATAGGTACCAAACTAGGTGTCTAGGTGGGAGAAAAGAGAAGAAGAAGAGGGTCTTCTTCTAGGGCTATTTTATTCTTCATCTCTCCTCCTTTTGGATTTTGTCCAAGAGAGTCTCAGATTAAAAACTCTCTTCTTTCTTCTCACATTTTGGAGAGTCCAAGTTTTCAAGAAAGGAGTATCAGATCGACCATCGAAGAAGGATCAACATGGTACTAGCATGCTGTGCTGATTTCGTGCATCGGACTTCAGATTAGAGTTCGTAGGCTCGTATGGATGACACCTAGAGATCAGATGTGTGTGCAGCTCATGAATTTATCCTCAAGCCTAGAATAGTAAGTTAGAACATCTAACTTGCATAGATAATAGATCTGATCTATTAATTTCTACTTGCATTAGATGTACTGTAGATCTAGGTTGATGTGATCAACCTTTCTTCTCTTTTATGTTTTTAATTTCTGATTTAATATTATGACTTGATCATGTAATAGATCTAAGATCTATGTATTTATATATTTATTTAAACAAATATTTTATTTTTTTAAATCTTTCGCTGTCTGATCTTGAAAAAGTTTCAAGATCTACCTATGAAATCCTAGATTTAGTTCCTTCAATTGGTATCAGAGCCTAGGTTCTTATTACATAATTTTTGTGCATGTGTTTAGATTATTTTTTAGATTAGATCTAATTTATAATCTAATTATTAAATCTAAAATTAAATTTACCTATTATTTTTAAATCTAAATCTTGCGAACTGCCATAAGGTTGTCCTACTATAAGGTTTATCCCTTATAGTAAAAAGGTTATCCTAGTTCGTGATGATCGGCTCTTAATCATAAATTTATTAAATTTGATCTAATTTTATTTATAATTTAATAAATTTAAAATAGTTTTAGATTTAAAAATAAAATTTTTAGATTGCATGGATTGCTATAAGATTGTCCTGCTGCAAGGTTTATCCCTTATAGTGAAAAAGGTTGTCCAATTATGTGCTGATCTAAAATATTGATCATAAAATTTTAGATTAGGTGTAAGAGATTTTATGATCTAATTAAAAATATTTTAATCTAATTTTAATCATCATAAATATGTTAGATTTGATCTAGGAAGATTTATGATTGATTATTATTGAAACTATTTCAATTACATGAACTTGTTTAGATTAGATCTAAAGTAGTTTCATATTTATTTTACTTGCATATTGATTATGAATCAAACATGCAACTTGGTTGATAGAACCATGTTGTAAAAATATTTTATAAATATGAAATTCATTTTTGAAAAGCCAAACCCCAACCCTCAGCCCAAAACTTAATTAAGAATTAAGAAGTTGTTTGATTAGGTTCTAGGATTGTAAATTAAAGATCCTATGACATGAATCATAACACATTGGGTTAATGGGTTAGTGGGGATTAGGTCCATTAATTGGGTTAGACCTAAGGTTAGATTAAAGAATGGACTTAATTAGAGAATTGACTAAATCTAATCAATTGTTGTCTTAGATTAGGTGAAGGATTCTCTAGATCAATTATAATAGTTGTAGTTAGTTAAGTCCATGTCTTTAACAAGAACCAAATGGACTTGATTCTTGGCTAAGTGGTCTAGCTCATATTGTTAGGTTGATCTAATCAGGACTAATTAAATCAGTTTGTGTCTAAGGTAAGTTTGTCACATACGATCGGTGGTTTTTAATTGATAGCCCACTTACCTGGTCATTTCTGATGGTGTCTAAGGCAAGCTTTGGCAGACCCTCCCACCGATTTCACTTACCTGGCCTTCTTGGTGAGATTAAGTTTTGATCTGATCACTTGACAATTTGAGTTGACCCATATTAGCTAGGTAAATCAGTGTGACTGATTTAGGTGCTCCTAGACCAGCCTATTAATGGTCTCCCTTAAGCTAACTTGGTGAAGCTAGTGGGAGGACCATGACAACCTGGTTAATCTAATATTTTTTTTAAATCAAATTAATTAAATCCTCTAAAATTATTAGATTCTTAAAATAAAATAGTTATGATGATAACTAGATCATAGTCTCCCATTAAGTGGATGATAATGAGTCCATTAGTTGGATAATCATTGGATGCCCATAGACCTGGTGCTTATCCGCTAATGGAATTATCATTTATAATATGATTTCTTGGCCGCATCTCTCTAAATGGTGGTTAGGCTAACCAACCATAGTTGGGCTTAATCATTCATTAGTTAGATGGATCAAGTATGATCATGTTAATGGTTGAACCTAATCGGGATTTTCAGTGGAGGCCCTAGCCTACCGAAAAGATACCTAGGGCAAAATTAAATTACTAAAAATTATTTGGAAAAATAATTGGTTGTGAACCTAATCTTAGATGTACATAGATTGACCAACCATAGTTGGGCTTATGTGCAGTCTATGTGGATTCTAGTACCCCCTAAGAAATTAGGATAATTCCTCAAATTGGAGGTAGAGGCTACCAATTTGAATAAAATAATGAAAGAAACCTTTTGATTAAAGTCCAAATATTTAGATTTAATGAATCAATTACTAATTAGAATTTTGATTCTCCTCTATGTAGTTAAACCCTAACTATAGTTGTTTCATTCACTGTTCGACAGTAATTAACTTATGAGACCCAACTTCGATAATAAGTATCGAAAGTTGAATGTTGTTCAGCAGCATGAAGTGGTTCGTGTTGGGGCCTCTATGACCAATTTAAATATAAGGTCCAAGAATAACCTAGATCAGGTAGAGTGCTTTCATTGTCAGAAGCAGGGATATTGAAAGAGGAACTATTCTCAGTATCGTGATTCCCATGACCCCAATAGGCTGTATAAGAGAGATGAGCAAGTAGTTGCTAATTAAGAATGTTATATGATAACACCTTATAATTTCTCTGTTTGTGATAATTCTACTTAGGTATTGGATACCGAAAGTCCAGTCCATATTTGCAATACATTGCAAGAACTTCAAATTAGTAGAAGATTTGAGAATAATGAGCAATTCTTGAATATTGGAGATGGAAGGTCTGTTCCAGTTCTAACTATGGGAATAGTTCAAGTTATTCTCAATACTAATATCATTTCTTTAAATGAATGTCATTACTGTCCTTCTTTTTTTATGAATATAATCTCTGTTAGCCTTTTGACCAAGGATGGTTATCATTTATCTATAAAGAGAGATTATTATGATATCATTATGAATAATGTTACAATAATGCAAGGATAATAAAGAAATGGTATTTATATTTTATGACAGTTGGTGAGTGTAATGTACACTTCTAGAAAATATCCTAGATTAGATAATGTCTCTGATATCTACCTATGACATTGTAGGCTAGGTCACATTAATAAGAATAGAAAAAATAGGTTGACCCAAGAGGGAATCCTCGAAGTCAGTGATTGAGAATCACTTTCGACCTGTGAGTTTTGTCTTCTTGAAAAAATGACCAAGTCACCTTTTATTAGAAAGGGTGAAAGAGCTACTGAGCTCTTAGGTCTAGTATATACTGATGTATGTGGACCAATGAGCATAGGTACCAAAGGTAGATATTTCTACTTCATAACTTTCATAGATGATCTATCCAGGTACAGATATGTTTATCTGATGAAACATAAGTCAGATTCATTTGAAATGTTCAAAAGATTCTAAAGTAAAGTAAAAAAATACACTAGGAAGAATATTAAAAGTCTTCGATCGGATCGAGGAGGTGAATATCTATCCAATGAGTTCTTGATATATCTAGGAGAGAATGGGATTCTCTCACGGTGGACTCCACCTAGGACACCACAGCATAATGGTGTATCAAAAAGGAGAAATCAAACCTTGTTGGATATGGTTCAATCAATGATGGATTTTGCTAGTCTGCCTATTTCATTTTGGGGTTATGCTCTTGAGATTGCTACTTATATATTGAACAACATATCGAGTAAATCTGTCACAAAGACTCCATATGAGATATGGACTGGGCGTAGGCCTACACTCTCACACCTACGGGTTTGGGGTTGTCCGGCCTATGTCAAACGTTTGCATACAGATAAGCTTGGACCCTGATCTGATAAGTATGTGTTTATAGGATATCCCAAAGA
This sequence comes from Cocos nucifera, assembly GCA_006176705.1. NCBI lineage: Eukaryota > Viridiplantae > Streptophyta > Magnoliopsida > Arecales > Arecaceae > Cocos > Cocos nucifera. The sequence goes on along the minus strand of QRFJ01002848.1, from coordinate 95,407 downwards.
AAGTAAGGGTTACTATTTCTACCATGCTAATGAATAAAGAAATTCCTTGAAAAAAAAATTTCTTGGTGAAGGAACTGTTGCCTCTAAGGTTGAACTTAATAAAGTTCAACACGTAGAAAAATTGACACATATAGCTGAACTAGAACCAGATTCGATTAGATCAAATTCAGAGCCTAGTGTACCTACACTATTAAGGCATTCTGATAGAGTACCGCATCAGCCAGATAGATACTCTGATTTCTTGGTCCGAGATAGTGATCCCATCAAATTCGATGAAAATGATGAGGATCTGATCACCTATATAGATGCTATGCAGAGACCTGATTCCAAGAAATGGTTTGAGGCCATGAAATCTGAAATAGAGTCCATGAACATCAATGATGTGTGGATATTGGTTGACCCATCTGAAGGAGTTAAACCCATTTGGTGTAAATGGGTTTTCAAAAGAAAGAGGAGCGCAGACGAAAAGGTGGAGACCTATAAAGCCCATTTGGTTGCCAAGGGGTATTGTCAACGTTATGATATTAACTATGTCAAGACGTCCTCCCCTGTAGCAATGCTCAAGTTCATTCGAATTATGCTTGCGATTGCTGCTCATCTGGACTATGAGATCTGGCAAATAGATGTGAAGATAGCTTTCCTGAATTAAGAGTTGACCGAAGAGTTGTATATGATACAACCTGAAGGGTTCACATCCATAAATAAGTCCAAGGTGTGCAAGCTTCAGAGATCCATTTATGGACTGAAGCATGCATTTTGGAGTTGCAATATGCATTTTAATAAAGTGATCAAAACATATGGCTTCGTTAAGGATGGAGAAGAGCCCTGCATTTATAAATGGGCAAATGGTCCAGCAATAGTATTTCTTGTCTTGTACGTAGATGACATTCTCTTAATCGAGAATGACATCCCTGCACTCCAGGGAATAAAAGTTTGGTTGTTATCACAGTTCTCCATGAAGGACATGAGAGAAGCATCCTACATCCTAGGGATGAAGATCTATAGAGATAGATCTAAGAGGATGCTTGGGTTATCCTAGTCCATATACATAGATACTGTGCTAAAGAGGTTTAGCATAGAGAATTTCAAAAAGGGCTATCTCCCAATAGGCCATGGAATTTCTTTCTCTGAGAAGGATTGTCAGACAACTCCTGAAGAGAGAGAGTGTATGAGTAAAGTCCCATATGCTTCGACAGTGGGATCTATCATGTACGCCATGACATGTATAAGATCAGATGTGGCATCCTCACTATGAGTAGTGAGTAGATACCAATCCGATCCTAGAGAAAATCATTGGAAAGTGGTTAAAGCCATACATAAGTATTTAAGAAATACTAAGGACCAATGGTTGGTTTTTCATGAGTCAGATCTGAAACTTATGGGGTTTATAGACTCCAACTTTCAATCTGACCATAATGATAGCAGAAGCATGTTAGGATATATCTTTACTCTGAATAGTGGAGCCAACTGTTGGAAGAGTTCCAAGCAGTATACCGTGGCAGACTCTATTTGCGAAGCAGAGTACATGACAGCATCAGATGCTGCAAAGAAAGCTGTGTGGCTGAGGAAGTTTATCACCGAGCTTGGAGTAGCACATCCCTTGATGGTCCCATCCTACTCTACTATGATAATACTGGTGTCATTACTCAAGCGAAAGAATCGAAGGCATACCAGCGGATGAAGCACATTCTACACTGCTTTCACATGGTCCGAGAGATCGTGGATCGAGGTGACGTCGACCTTCAGAAGATTGATGAAAATAAGAACCTAGCTGACCCCTTCACTAAAGCCCTAATAATAAAGTAGTTCGACAACCATAAGTTGAAGACAGGTATTAGATACTATGCCTAGTGGCTTTAGGACAAGTAGGAGTTATTGGAAAGTATGTCCCAAAAACAATTGTCAGTCTATTGATGGTTGAGCTACTTTTTATTTATAATTAATTTATTAATAAATAAAATATATTTTTGATATTTTTTATCATAAAATATTCATCTTCTATCGAACTTCATTATTGTGATAAAGTCCTTAGGACTATTTAGCTTCGATAAAGAGAGGATTTATCGATTAGTCCTTAAATTTATTCATGACCAAATGGTAGGCTGTGAATAAGGACGACAGCATCTATCAAGCATAGATCATTGTATGCCATATAGATTGATTGTCCTCTTAACCAAGGAGTGTGGAGATACTTGTATGGCATATAGATGAGATATATGGGTACATCATCATTGAACGTGATCAACTCTAGAGCATTCTGCAGAGAGAGTATAGTCAAACTTATAACACCTTTCAGTGAACTACCCGATGTCCTCAATCAAAGAATAGACACACCATTGTAGGCAATCGAGTCGGTCATCGATGAGAAATGTAGCCTTCCTTATGAACTGTCGAGGTGGTCATGCTCAGTGCCTCCGATCTCTAACGAGTAACCTATACTCTCACTTTGGTGTATCCACAACCGTAGACCTCAGATATATCATCCTAAAGAAAATGATCGGTTTACATCTAACCGTTTCGAACTGGATCTACCATCCTGCAATGGATGTTATGCCTACGGTTCGGTATGGCGTGTTTTGATTAGTTTTTAAAATTTTTGTCTCAAATTTTTAACTCTTGAGAAAATATGAATTATCATTACGATTAACGCCAAAAAATGTATCACAGACACTTTAAAATACACACTATTATAGAGAATAATCTTTTTATTAATTTATGCATCAAATTATAAAATTATCGCTTAGATGTGGTTTTTACAAGTGTCGCGGCAATCTAGCTTCTGGACATACATCTAAGCAAACTCCAACTTAACCTAAAAGGGCTAATTGGGCTAGCAAATCTAAGTCGGCCATACTTTTTAAGGTGGGCTTCGATCTTCTGTTGGCTTAATGGCTTTAATCAATGGGTCAACCGCATTGTTGTAGTGTTGACTCCTTGACCCTCAACGTATCCCTTCTTTAGTGTAATCATGGATAAGGTGATATATGCGTATCGATGGTGGCTTGGATTCTAGTGAGACTCCCCTCGCCTCGCCTAGCAGGGCTATAGGCTTAATGTTGGCAGTACTATAGGGACAGTACTGATAGGACACTCCTGAGCTCTATGATAAACTTCAATACAGAATGCCTCCTTAGCAGCTTCTAATCTGCAGTGATGTACTCGTTTCCATGGTAGAGTCTGCTATCACGCATCTGCTTGAAACTCTTTCAATTGAACAGGGCTCCATCATTCAAATAATAGACTTCTAGAATGTCGAACTTTCGCGATGCATTTATGTTGGATATAAAATTCGAGTCATATATCCTTTAACTAAGAGTTTCCTTACCAAAGTAAGAAAACATATTCTAAGTCGCTTCTCAGTATTATAGGATAACATTTCATAGAAGATCCAGGTGGCTCTTCGCCTGAATTGCGACTAATACCTGCTGGTGACACTCACTGACATGGGTCAATATCAGGGATTGTGTACATAGCCATGGCAGGCATGAGGCTCCTATTGTGAAGCATAAGGGAATCTTGGCTCAGTGGCATTCAAATTCTAGTGCGCTACGGCAATCGTATCTTGGAGAGATGAAGGTGGCCATGTCTAAGTTCTAATATTTCCCTCTTCGATTTCGCATGCTAAACTTTCTTTAGCACCTCCTCTAATGTAGCATTTTCTATGAGAGACCAAATCCTATTCGGTCTAGTCCTATAGATCTAATTTTTAGAATAAATGATTTTCCCTCCTAGATCTTTCATAAGAGAAGCTCCTTAGACAACCACATTTTGACTGTAGTGCAATTGGAAATATCATTTCCAATTAAGAGGATGTCATCCACAAAAAGTAGGAGGAAGACAATAGCTCTCTCACTGATCTTTTTGAAAACATAGCGCTCCTCCTCATTCTTGATGAATCCAAATGATTTGATTACATCATTGAAACGAGCATTCTAGCTCCGAGATGCTTGCTTAAGTCCATATATGGACCTTTGTAGCTTGCATACTTTGTGATCATTATCATTGGATGTGAAACCTAGCGGCTGTTTCATGTAGATATCTTCGCTCAAGATATCCATTTTAGAATGTCATTTTCACGTCCATCTGCCATATTTTGTAATCAAAATAGGCTGCAACAGCAAGCAATGTGTGGATGAATTTAAGCATCACTATTGGTAAAAAAGTATCCTGATAGTCAATGACTTCATGCTCACTATATCCTTTCACTACGAGCCTTGCTTTGAATGTCTCTATATTTGCATCAGCACCTATCTTTCTCTTGAAGATCCATTTACACCCAATAGGTACTATACCTTTAAGTGGATCTACCAAGGTTCAAACTTGGTTCGAACATATTGAGTTAATCTCTGACTTCATTATCTCTAACCATTTCTCGGAGTCAATATTTGATATCGCCTTATCATAGGTTTTAGGATCATCACCATGAACCTCATTTCCTGTGAGAAACATTTTCTGCTTGTCTTCTGATATAGTACCTAAGTACCTTTTAGGAGGATGGAAAATTCTATTTGATCTACGAGGTAGAGGAGGTAGTGTCTGGGTTGGCTCGATTTGACTGGGTTCCAAAGCTTTCTTAGCTTGTTTCTCCTCGGAGACTTTCTCTTCGAGTCTAATCTATCTTTCGATGCCACCATCTAAAATAACTATTTTTCAAAGAAGAGATGGGTGTCCGATCACAATCACATTATGACTTTCCAAGAGATAGAAAAATATATCGCTAATGACTCTTTAGGATAACTAATAAACCAAGCTCTAAAGGACCTAGACTCTAATTTATTCGCCTGTTATCTCTTGATATGGGTCGGACAATCCTAATTTCTGAGATGACTCAGACGTGATTTCTTACCATGTCATATCTCATATGGTGTGGTAGGAACTATCTTAGAGGAAATTCTATTCAGTAAATATATATCTGTCATCAGACTATATCCCCAAAGAAACTCAGGGAGGTTCCTGAAACTCGTCTTGAATCGGATCATATCTAATAGGGTCTGATTTCTCCGTTCTGAAATCCTATTGAGTTGATGCATTCCAGTTGGAGTCCATTGAGAGACTATGCCATTATTCTTAAGATAATCTTTGAATTTTCAACTAGAATATTTGCCTCCTTGATCTGATCGAATAATCTTAATGAATTTTTCTATTTATTTTCTACTTCGAGTCTAAATTTCTTGAACCTTGTAAAAGCTTCAGACTTGTGTCGCATCAAATACACATACCCATACCAAGATAAATCATCGATAATGGTAATGATGTAGACATAATTGCCCCTAGTCGGCACATCAAATGGGCCGCATACATTAGTATATATTAGAACAAGCAGGTCTGTGGCCCTTTTCCCATATCCTACAAAAGGAAGTTTGGTCATTTTGTCATGAAAACATGATTCATAAATCAGATATGACTCGAAAGTCAATGAACATAATAGTCTAAAATTTTCTAATTTGTTAATCCTATCTTCAGCTATATGACCTAGCCTAAGGTGCCATAGATACCTATTATTTAGACAATCCTTTGGTCGCTTTGATCCTATGGCATTCATGTTTTGCTCGATATTAAAAATAGAAACATCAATATATAACTGGTAGAGATCATTTATAAAAAAAGCACTTATAATTTTATTTTTTTTATAAAGAATATTATAATGATTCTTAGGAAAACTAATTACATAGCCTTCTTGGGCCAACTAATTACATAGCCTTTTTCAAGATCAGACAATGGAAGACTTAAATAAATTAAATATTTATTTAAATAAATATGTAAATACCTAGATCTCAGATCTATTACATGATCAAAGTATGATATTAAATCAAAAATTAAAAATATAAAGGAGAAAGAAAGGTTGATCACATCAACCTAGATCTATACTACATCTAATACAGGTAGAAATCAATAGATTAGATCTATTACCTATGCAAGTTAGACATTCTAACTTGCTGATCCGAACTTGAGGATGAATTCATGAGCTGCACATGCGTCCGACCTCTAGGAGTCATCCACGCAAGCCTACAAACTCTGATCTGAAGTTCGATGCAGGAAATCAGCACAGCATGCTAGTACTGTGCCGATCCTTCTTCGATGGTCGATCCGATGCTTCCTTCTTCAAAATATGCACTCTCTAAAATATGGGAAGGAGGAGGAGAGTTTTCTAATCTGACTCTCTTAGAAAAAACTCAAAAGAAGAAGGATAGATGAAGAATAAAACAACCCTAGAAGAAGATCCTCTTCTTTTTCTCTTTTCTCTCACCTAGACACCTAGTTTGGTGCCTATGGAACCCCTATGCCCAAGGATCCTCTTCCTCTAAATTTTGCACACCCCAAACCTCTCCCAAATCTCTATATTCTAAAGAAAAATCAGGCCAAAATTTATAGAAAAGAAAGAGTCCTTGTCTAGGTCAAAAACTAGACAAAGAAAGGTCAAACAGGGCAAGACACCTCCTCCACAATTATTGGCATGGACCAGCAAGGGTGGGCACACAAAAGAAGAGGTTTCTCACATGGAATAAGAGAAGAATTAAAAAAAGAGGGGGTAGTACTCAAGGAAAGGTATTTTGGTCAACAAGAATTCTATCTCATAGAATCCTAAAGCAAAACTAACTCCCTTTTTGACATGATCTTCCAACAAACTGCTTTATGAGAAAAGGAGGGAGGGGCATGCATGACAATCAGGGAGAGGAGATCTCATGCACAAAATAAAGAAAAATGGGCATGGGGGGGTGGGCTAAGGTGGCACAAGGTTAGGGAAGTCCTAGTCATACTAGGACTTCCAATTTTACATGGTCAAACAAAATCTTTTAACCAAATAAAATCTGATTTATTTCAACCCAATTAGAATAGTTCTTAGTCCAACCAAGACCTTAATTAAACCAAATTTAATTTAATTTAATTTTTATTTAATTTTTAATTAATCTAGAGATTGGGTTGATACAAGTCCTAGTCTCACTAGGACTTCCAATTTGACTTGGTCAAATTTAATCTTTAGACCAAATAAAATTAGAATTTATTTAACCCAATTGAAATAGGTCAAAATCTAATTAAAAATCTAATTAAATAAGATTAAATTAGATTTAATTCTAATTTAATTTTTAATCAGATTAGAAATTGGGTTGACCCAAGTTCTAATTGAACTAGGACTAGTTCTTCCTTGCACTTGGCTTATCCAATAAGCTAATTGGACTTGATCCAATCAAGCCCAAGCTAAATATAATTAAATCATATTTAATTAGACTTAATCTTAGCCCTCTAGATTAGTCAAATTAAGTCAATTAGCAATCTAATTACTAATCGATCCTCTTGCAACACTTGTACTAGGTTAAACACCAATCGTATTGATTGTTTAATCCTAGAATGATTCTTAATCGTTGATCAACCATCCGATCAGATCATGATCTCTAATGTGTGTGACCTCATAGATCCAAACCTAAGCTAGTAGCATAGAAATAAATTTCTATACCAATCAAAGTGATCATCTAGTAATTATATCCGACGGTCGGATAGATCAAATGTATAGAATAATATCCTTAGAACCCATGTGGATATAGTTTCCATATAATTCATCTCCTTGACCAAAATGCTCGTAGGACACCTCAGAGTTCAACTGTCAACTCTGATCAGGTTGTCTATATTATATTTCAAAATATCAAATCCATCTAATGGATTACTCTAGCCAAGGTTTTGCTATATTGAAATACAGTGATACATTCTTCTCCAACACTTGGAGTGGTCAATTCCCATCTTGATCATACTTTGACTTTACAAGTACTTGACTATGCCCAAAAACCTTCTGTTACTGAATTAGAAATTTAGTTATTTTGGTACCAAAGCATAGTTAGTTGCTTGCAAGATACTGAGATGACCTCAGGTCCAAGGGATACTTATACCTATATCTCATCAGAAACATTCTCAATAGCAGAATGCTCTAGAGTTGATC